>CM038147.1:191512155-191786657 GCA_021437245.1 Aegilops speltoides
TTTTTCCACACTTGTGCTTCAAAGTAGCACCTTTTCTTCATGTAGTGAGTCTCATATCTTGTGCTTCAAACTAGAACCTTGTTCTTCATGTAGTGAGTCTCATAAGTTGTCTTTTTATACTAGTGGGAATTTTTCATTATCGAACTTGGCTTGTATATTCCTATGATGGGCTTCCTCAAATGCCCTAGGTCTTCATGAGCAAGCAAGTTGGATGCACACCCACTAGTTTTCTTTTGTTGAGCATTCATAGCTCTAGTGCATCCGTTGCATGGCAATCCCTACTCCTCATGTTGACATCAATTGATGGGCATCTCTATAGCCTGTTGATTATCCTCATCAATGTGAGACTTTCTCCTTTTTTTGTCTTCTCCACACAATCCCCATCATTATATTCTATTCCACCCATAGTGCTATATCCATGGCTCACGCTCATGTATTGCGTGAAGGTTGAAAAAGTTTGAGATTATTTGAGTATGAAACAATTGCTTGGCTTGTCATCGGGGGTATAGAAGTTGGGAACATCTTTGTGTGACGAAAATGAAGCATAGCCTAACTATATGATTTTGTAGGGATGAATTTTCTTTTGCCATGCTATTTTCAGAAGACATGATTGCTTTGATTAGTATGCTTGAAGTATTATTATTTTTATGTCAATATGAACTTTTGTCTTGAATCTTTCGGATCTGAATGTTCATGCCACAATTAAGAAGATTTAAATTGAAATTATGCCAAAGTATCACTCCACATCAAAAATTCTTTTTTATCATTTACCTACTCGAGGACGAGCAGGAATTAAGCTTGGGGATGCCTAATACGTCTCCAACGTATCTATAATTTTTGATTGCTCCATGCTACCTTATCTACTGTTTTCGACTATATTGGGCTTTATTTTCTACTTTTATATTATTTTTGGGACTAACCTATTAACTGGAGGCCCAGCCCAGAATTGCTGTTTTTTGCCTATTTGGTGTTTGAAGAAACGGAATATCAAGCGGAGTCCAAGCGGAATGAAACCTTTGGGAGCGTGATTTTCTCACGAGCGTGATCCGGAGACTTGGACCCTACTCCAAGAAGTAAAAGAGTCGGTCACGAGGGTGGGCGCGCCCCTAGGCGCGCCCGCCTCGTGGCCCCCTGTTGCTCCACCGGCGCACTCCTTCCTCCTATATATGCCTCGTGTCCCCAAACAATCGAGCAGGGCCAAAAACCTAATTCCACCGCCGCAACCTTACGTATCCATGAGATCCCATCTTGGGGCACATTAGGAGCTCCGCAAGAAGGGGCATCCACCATCTGGGCTTCTACATCAACACCATAGCCCCTCCGATGAAGTGTGAGTAGTTTACCTCAGACCTTCGGGTCCATAGCTAGTAGCTAGATGGCTTCTTATCTCTTTTTGGATCTCAATACAATGTTCTCCCTGATGCGGAGTATCCCTCGCTCATCCCCATGGACGTGTCTACATCTTCCTCAACACCACTTGGACCCATGACAAGAGCTAGAGCCAAGGCTATCGAAGATAAGGTGAACTCGCTCCTTTCCAAACTTCCTCTCTCTACTCACGAGACTTTGCTACTACCTCATACGGACACTTTGTGTGTGATCAAGTACCTGGAGGAAAGCCAAGGTGCATCTACATCCATTGGACAAGAAGGCGAGGCTACCACCCACGAAGATCAAGAAGAAGGTCCACCGGAGAAAGCTCCAGCCACCGTACATCCGGCCCAGACCGGACGACCGGCGCCTGAAGCCCTAGCCGCCAAGTCCCAGCCAGATCAGGCCCCAGCGAGCGGACGTCCGGCCCGGACCGGACGACCGGTGCCTGAAGCACCAGCCAGGCCCCAGCGACGGACGTCCGGCCCAGACCGGACGACCGGCCACACTCCAGCGAGCGGACGACCGGAGCCACCGGACGTCCGGCATCTGTCAACAGAAGGGAAATTAACGGAAGTATGAAACTTCTGGACATCCGGCGCATCCATTCTAGAGAGCTTCCAGCGGACGTCCGGCGTCACCGGACGACCGGTCCCTCCTGAGCCACCGGACGACCGGCCCCCAGCGGACGTCCGATACCTGTCTGCGCACAGTTATGGGCCAAAGCCCATGTACCCCTCCACTTCGCCCCCTTTTGCACTAAGACTATAAATAGGACCCCTCCTCCTCCTAGCTAGGGTTAGCACTGGATTAGCTCATGTTTGTGTGAGAGCCTTTACTCATCCACTTGGATACTTCTCCTCGGAGAGCACGACCTCTTCGGAGAAGATCCCCCAAGCGGATTCAAGACCCCTCTTTAGGGAAGAACATCAAGGCCTCCTCTCGGAGAAGAACGGTTCCTTTGTATCCTTACCTTTGTTAACTTCGGATCTCGTGTATCTCTTATGTGTGTGGTGATCTAGCACTTGTGTGATTGATTCCTTGTCGGTTTAGTGATTCTCTCTCGTTTTCCCCGTGTTTTCCCTTTGTGCTTCCGCGTGTTCTTCGTGATTCCCCATAGGATCCACTCCAAACATGAAAGATCGACGCTATAGGGTTCCACCCTACATCATCTTGGTATCATGAGCCATGTTGATCACGTTTTTGGAGCCCCTACCCCTCTTTTTCTAGCTTGATTTTGTTGTTTTCGTCCTAAATCCGAAAATCCCCACCCAAAAATAGCCCCAAATTTTTTTTGTGATTTGTTCATGAGTTGAGATTTTGTTCGATGGTCCATGGATTTGAGTTGCTGCATGTGGATCTACCTTAACCCACCCTCCCCACCCTTTTCCATCCACCAAATCACTCGATTTCGACCTCACCACCTTCTTGTTCCCCGAAACCGAGCAGTTCTTCCTGTGCCCAAAAATCGCCCAGGCACCGAACGACCGGAAGCTACCGAACGTCCGACGACCGGACGACCGCAAAAACCGGACCCGTGCAACTCTGACGAAACTGAATTTTTCAGTTCGGCCACCACCACAACCCCACCTCCCACCACATCTTCCAAACCCTCATACACCAAAATCTTCCCTTATACTTCCTATGACGATTTTGACACATTTTGGTCCTTGAGTTTTTGAGTTGTGGCTCCCGTATCCTTTTGTGTTTCGGCTATCTAGGTACGGTTTGACTTCATCACCACCACGGCTCATCTTCGCAAGGGTATCATCATCGCCAAGGACGGTAACTTCAACGACATCTTTGTCATACCTTGCAATTGCATTGATACCCCACATGGCCCTACTTTTGCGTAGCTTACCCATCGAGACTAGCCATTGAGTATCTCCGGCAACGTGACTTGTGCACATTTAGTGATCATACTCCATAGCATACATACCATACCATAGTGGTGCATATCTTGGGATCCACTTGTGTGTCACAAAGTTGTCATAGCATACACAATTGCTATCTTGGTTCGTGAAGTTTTGCATGAGAAAAGAGCTCAAAAGTGAAAGAGCCACCCAAGCTTTTAAGCAAAGAGGAAAGATAAGCAAAGAGCTTATGAGCAAGAACCATAGCACCATACTACATTAAGATTGTCATATTGGATCATCTTGGATCATTGCACTGAAATACCATACATATAGCATACTTGGGATAGAGATAGTTGCATTTTTGCCTAGTAGGTGTGCACAAGTTTGCATATCCGCCTATTGTGCAATCGTGCTAGCATCTCTCTAGTATTGTGCAACAAGAGCATTTTCGTGGTTTCCACATTTTGGCTCACTTTTGGTTTGCACAATCCCACTTATCTATTTGCATGTGTGTTTCCGTGTACTATTACTTGCTTGGTCTACTTGTTGCATTTGCAAATTTGTGAACCGTTTCCAACATTATTGAAGCTCACTTACTATTGCATCAAATTTATGCCACCATCCTAACCAAGCTCCACCATAAGCTTTTACTTGTGTAGGTGTGAGAACCGACAAGAATTGGTACCAATAGTGCTATTTCATTGTCCGCATTTGAGTGAACTTGATTCATCTTCAACATCGGTCAAAGGTACATTGGTATTAGTTCTTCTCCTTCTACCACTCACATTTTGCTCGAAATGATGGATAGGCCAAGTACTTCTACAAACCCACTCTTCATCGAGCAAGACGACGACATGTCATCATACGTCACCAAGAGCCACCTCTTTGGTGCACCACGAGCATTGCATCAAGAGCAACAAGCAATGAACGACCGCATCGACAACCTCGCCACCGACTTGCGACTCTCCGAGCAACGTACAAGAGACTACTTCGACAACAAGCTCGACGCGCACAAGCAAGAGAAGGATGCAAGAATGGACGAAATCCGCGCCTTGTTGGTGAACTGGCCTCCTTCTACATTGTCATACTCAAGACGGAGCCACTCAAGTCGACACTTCGACAACTCCTTCTCCGGCTCAAGTACACCGTCATCGAACACTCTTCAACGAGCCGCGCGTCAAGCCTGTTATGCATCTCGCAACCCGCTACATGTCAAGCATTCACAAGAGCAAGACGATGAGCAAGTACCTCGTCCCCAATCAAACCAAGTAGCGTTTGCTCAAGCTCAAGAACGACAACGTCTTAAATGCCAAGAAGAACAAGAACGAGCGCGTCTACATCAAGAGCAACAAGACGCCGAGGCTCAACATCATCAACAACAACAACGAGAAGCACAAGCTCTTGAGGCGGAACGTGCCCTTCAAGCATCAAGTCGAGCTATCGCCAACCACAATCGCGAACGGTGCAATCAAGAGGAAGCCCTTTGAGAAGAAATCCAAGAGAGGAACTACCATCCGCGTGCCCAATGTCAAGCTCCACAAGCTCCTTCACAAGTTCGTCAAGCTCCACCTCAACCTCAAGGTCAACAAGAGCAAGTTGATCATGGACTTCCTCCATGCCAAGAGCAACATGAGGATGATTACCCTCCATGTCAAGGGCGTCATCATCACCATCGCCAACAACACAATGAAGAGCAACGCTATGGAAAGCTCAAATTCACAATGCCCAAGTTCAATGGAAGCTATGATCCCGAAGAGTACCTTTCATGGGCATTGAAGGTCAACAAAATCTTTTGTTTGCACAACTATGAGGAAGAGAAGAAGATTGCTATGGCATCACTTGAGTTCCAAGACTATGTGCTCATATGGTGGGAACAAGTTCTTGAGCGCCGACAAGCAAGAGGTGAACCTCCAATCACCACTTGGGCTCAAATGAAGGATGTCATGCGAGCACGTTTTGTGCCAACCTACTACAACCGTGATCTCTTCAAGAAGCTACAACTCCTCAAGCAAGGAACAAAGAGTGTTGAAGAATACTACAAGGAAATGCACATTGCCATGATTCGAGCCAATGTCACGGAGGATGATGAGCAAACAATGGCATGATTCTTGAATGGACTCAATCATCCCATCAAGAAGATCGCCGACTTCCAACCCTACTCCAACCTCATTGAGCTCGTGCATCAAGCTACAAAGGCGAAACGCCAAGTGCAAGATGACTTCAAGTACGCCAAGTACTCCTCCAAGACCTACGGCTTCTCCAACAACCAAGCTTCAAAAACTACTCCAACTTCGACATCAACAAAACCTTCTCCAAGCAACGACGACAAGTCAAGTTACAAGAAAACTTCCACAAGTTCAAGTCGTCTTCCTCCTACTACAAGCAACTACAAGCCGCGCGCTTCTTCTTCTAAACCAACCGATGAGACCGTCAAGACAAGCTCCTTCAAGTGTTTCACTTGCGGCGGCTGAGGCCACAAGTCCTATGAATGCACAAACAAGCACACCATGATACTCAACGACGATGGCACCTACGACTCAATGAATGAAGATGAAATGGAAGCTATTGAGCAAGTAGCCATGCATAGGCGAGTGAATGAAGATGAAGATGATCAAGTCTTTTGTGATGAAGATACGGGCCCCGCTCTTGTTGTCTCCAAGGTCTTGACTCTTCAACATCAACAAGAAGAATACCAACGATGCCACATCTTCCACACAAAGGCTGGCATCAATGGACGTTCCGTCATGGTCATCATCGATGGAGGTAGTTGCCACAACTTGGCAAGTGAAGAACTATGCTCCAAGCTCCAATTGGTCAAGAAGAAGCACCCGCATCCTTACAAGGTTCAATGGCTAAGTGACTCCGGCACTATACGAGTTGAGCATACGGTCCAAGTATCCTTCAAAATTGGTGCATATGAAGACACTTTGGAGTGTGATGTGGTCCCAATGACCGTTTGCCACCTCCTCCTTGGTCGACCATGGCAATTCGACTGTGGTGTCTTCCACAACGGGCGTACCAACCACTATAGCTTCAAGATGAAAGGAAAAGAATATGTGCTACGACCCATGTCTCCTAGTCAAGTGATAACCGACAAGCAAGCCACCAACCATAGAGAGAAGAGTGAGAAAGTGAACCACCAAAAAGTGAGTGAGAGCCACAAGCCAAACTTGAGCGCCTCTTCGCCTAGAGAGAAAAACCTCATACTATTTGCCACCAAAAGTGAGATGAGAGAAGTGTGTGAGAACCCATCGAGTGTGATGCACTATGTCCTTGTGTGCAAGGATGGAGAAACAAAAACTAACACCATTCACGAGCTACCTTTGGTGTTTCAATCTCTTTTGCAGGAATTTCAAGATGTTTTCCCCGATGAGCTACCTCGGGTCTACCTCCTCTTGAGGCATTGAGCATCGAATCGACCTCATCCCGGGCGCCACTTCCAAACAAAGCTCCATACCATGTCAATCCCGAAGAAACCGGGGAGATTCAATGGCAAGTACAACAACTAATCGACAACGGTCATTGTCGGTGTACTAAAGTAGGGGGTACTTTAGTACCCGAACTTCGTCTGCAGGCGATCGCGATGCCCATGACAAGGCTTGCGAGCGCCCGCCAAGACCCTCCGTCATTACCTATTCTGCCATTCAAGAACAAAGTATCGTGAGGAGACACAGATCCGGCAAGAGAAGCTCGCGGGGAAGACAAAACCCGGCAAGAGGAGCTTGCGGGAAGGCCAACCAAGCGCTTCTAGAAGACTTGCGCGGCGCCCGTAGCGTCCGGCAAAAGCCGGCGGCAACAAGCTTGCGGCGCAACAAGAAAGAAGCGCGGCAAGGCACTTGCCAGGCAAGGCTACCACCAGACTCGGCGCAACGAGCGTGTCACCCGGGGCCATCCGGGGCGCGTGGCGGCGCTGCGCGCCATATCGGGGCGAGGTGGCAGCGGAGCTGACAGAGACGCCATCGTGGCAACGGTGGCTCACCTATGATCGTTTCTTTGCCTTTGTTGGGGCGACCGGACGGGCATTAAATGCCCTTGTCCCCTGCCATCGAGTTAGGTAGGGGACCTTTGTTGATCCTTGTTGTACCAACCTGCGTTTTACCTTTTACCCCTCTTCCTCGCTGCCACCACGTGGGTGCCCCTTGAGACTATAAAGGGAGGGCCATGCGCGCGTAGAAGGGTTCGGTCCATCGACACACGCAACACCACCATCGCTCGCACTCTCGAGCGGATCAAATACAAACACAAAGCAGCGGTAGGAGTTTTATCTCTCCGGAGAGCTCGAACACAGGTAAAATCGCCCGTCTCCCCAGCGCCCGACCTCGATCTGCTCTGCGCCGCCCTCCGCTCCTTGCCCGGACTAGAAGGGCCCCCTGCCCATAGGTGCTCGAGGCCACAGAGAGATCGCCCCGACATCTTTGGCGCGCCAGGTAGGGGCCGCGTCGAGGTCGTGAGCATCTGATCCGGTCTCCGCGCGCGCTACATCAACGCCTTCATCGACATGCCACCGAAGAAAGCTTGAGGTGGCGCTCGCTCTACATCGATTCTACCACCACCGCCGAGCAAGAGGGCGGTGGAGTGGGCGCCGGCGGAGGAGCGGGCGCCGACAGTCGGACTCACGTCGTCACGGGTCCAAAAACAAGGCCCATAGCGTCGGCGACCGTCACAGACACCACACCCTTCCCGGGAGGTGCAAAGGTCGACAACGCCCGGTGCTCCTAACACCGTGCTCGCGATGGAGCAAGGCCAAGCTGGTGGGTCGCGGGGCGTTCGAGGTCGACATGCACGCCCGACATCTTTGGCGCGAGTGAGGTCTGATCGCTGGGCGGTGTTGCACCTCCCAATGCAGTTGGGAGTCGAGCACATCCGCTCCTCGCGCCGCTTCGTCGCCACCGCCACCCAAGACAGCGAGAGGAAGCGCTGGCGAGCCCAGCTGCTTCTAGATTACCCTCGGCGCCACACAAGATTGGCGGCGGAGGATGACCATATCTGACCTCATCGGCCGCCAGCGGCGACAAGCCCGGCAACCGGCGCGCCGAAGCCCGGCAAAGCGCCCGGCGCAAGCCGGCGCCGACAAGACCGCTGGGGGTGCCACCTCCGTGCACTCCCTGCCCCGAAGGACAAGATCACCGGCTCGCGGACCAACCCCGACGCCGACTCCACGCGTCGTCGGATCTGCGAACTTCGCCGTGATCAGCGCCACGTTCTCCAAACGACAACATGAAGACACTACTTTTCGCATCGGCGCCGGAGAAAGCGGCGTCAATCTAACCAGCGCTGGGCCTTTGTCGGCGATGCGCGCACCGGGGAACGGGCGACTTGCCGTCTGCGGCGGGTTGCCCTGCGTTCACCCGTGAGCTGCGGCAAGTCCGATGGCCCAAAACCAAGAACTTCAAGCCGGACATGCCCGAGAAATGCGATGGCAGGATACATCCGTCGGAGTTCCTCGGCATCTACACCATCGCGGTGCAGGCTGCGGAGGCGCGACGAGAAGATCTCGCGAACTACTTCCGCTGGTTCTCAAACCCAACGTCGAGATCTTGGCTCATGCACTTGCGGACGGCTCCATCTCTTCATGGGCGGACTGTGTCATCGGTTTGTCGGCACCTTCACGGTGACCACAAACCCCATGGCGAGAGAAGCGATCTGCATCTGCTGCGTCTAGAAGGAGGCGAGCCCTGCGCAAAGTACATCTGAGAGATTCAGCCAGTGCGGCGCAACATCCCGAGCGTCCACCACTGCCGCGATTATCGGTAGCGTTTCATTAGAACGTCGCGTAACGCGAGATGAGGAGAGATGGCGATGTGCAAGATCGAGAGATGTCGGCGAGCTCTATGCTCGGCGACAAGTGTGCACGGGCTGAGGAGGAGGAAAATCCTCGGAGAGATTGCGGGAGCGAAGGATCGGCGGTGAGGATGCCGCCCGGCAAGGAAGAACCGGGCGGAACAACAGGAAGAAAAGGCTAAGGATGTGCTAGCTGTTGAGCATTCCGGCAGCGGAGGCGGCTCGGCAAGGCCAAAGCCGATGACTCGGCGAGGCTGTGGTAGCCGCCGACAAGCGAGATAGCTCCGGCAAGCGGTATTGCAAGATCCACCGCACCAAGGGCCATGATCTCCAAACCTGCAAGAAAGTCGAGCGGATGGTGGAGCTCTGAAAGCAATCTGGCGCGCGATAAGGAGAGAGCCCAGGGGAGGTGGCGGAGGATCCGGCAAGCTTCCCGCCGGGGAGGCACTGCAGCAAGGCCAAGCAGCGGCAAGAGACGAGCCTCCCGTGGCGCGACAAGGGCGAAGATGAAGATGAGGAGGATGAAATGGAGGAAGATGAGGCTGATGACCAAGAGTTTGAGAAGGCAGCAGAGGTGTTGTGCATCGGCGGCGGCGCCTCTCTGCACACCTCGCCTTTGTCAACTCAAGCGGTGGAGTGCGAAGTGAGCAGCGGAGCCGTTAAATCGAGTCGCGCAAGCCTCACGAAGTGGTCCAACCGCCCATCATCTTGACGTTGAGGACCACCCTGATCGCATCACTGCGGTCGGGTGCTTGCCGATGTTGGTCTCACCAACAATCCGCAACCTCAAGGTCACGAAGATGTTGGTCGATGGCGGGGCCGGCCTGAACCTGATTTCCTCCGCAGTGCTCAAGAAGCTCCAGATCCCCGACAGCGAGCTCGAAGAAACTGGTACCTTTCAAGGGATAAATCCGGGAAGGAGCAAGCCCAAGGGGAAGATCACACTGCTAGTGACATTTGGCAGCGAGCTGAACTTCAGGACAGAGAGGGTCATGTTTGATGTTGCTGATATCCCATTACCCTACAACGGGATACTCGGCCGACCAGCGCTCGCCAAATTCTTGGCAGCCTCTCACTACGCATACAATGTGCTCAAGATGCCTGGTCCGATAAGTGTCATTTCAGTACAAGGTGACAAAAGGATGCACTTATCTGCACCGACAAGATCTACCGGGAAGCAGCGGTCGCGGCAGAGTGCAAGCCACTTGCCGCTGAAGCTCCCCGGGGGAAGAAGAAAGCCAAGTCCGGCAAGAGCAGCTCTGATGCCCGCTCCGGCAAGCGCGCCTCTCCGGTGCTGCGCTGCCGTCGAGGACGCACCATCGAGCTCCACCGGCAAGTGCAAGAAGGTAAAGGCAGATCTACCAAAGACCAAGCCCGGTAAGAACAGCTCTGGTGCCTGCTCCGGCAAGCGCACCTCTCCGGAGTGCTGCGCTGCCGTCGAGGACGTGCCATCAAGCTCCACCGGCCAGTAGGGCAAAGAAAGCAGCCAGTTGAAGGAAATATGCCCTAGAGGCAATAATAAAGTTATTATTTATTTCCTTATTTCATGATAAATGTTTATCATTCATGCTAGAATTGTATTAACCGGAAACATGATACATGTGTGAATGCATAGACAAACAATATGTCACTAGTATGCCTCTACTAGACTAGCTTGTTAATCAAAGATGGTTATGTTTCCTAACCATGAACAAAGAGTTGTTATTTGATTAACAAGGTCACATCATTAGTAGAATGATCGATTGACATGACCCATTCCATTAGCTTAGCACACGATCGTTTAGTATGTTGCTCTGCTTTTATCCATGACATATACATGTTCCTGTAACTATGAGATTATGCAACTCCGTTTACGGAGGAACACTTTGGGTGCTACCAAGCGTCTGGCGTGGCGGGTGATTATAAAGAAGTACTACAGGTGTATCCAAAGGTAGATGTTGGGTTGGCGTATTTGAGATTAGGTTTTGTCACTCGATTGTCGGAGAGGTATCTCTGGGCCCTCTCGGTAATACACATCACTGAAGCCTTGCAAGCATTACAACTAATGAGTTAGCTGTGAGATGATGTATTCGGAGCGAGTAAAGAGACTTGCGATAGCGAGATTGAACTAGGTATTGGATACCGGCGATCGAATCTCGGGCAAGTAACATACCGATGACAAAGGGAACAACGTATGTTGTTATGCGGTCGACCGATAAAGATCTTCGTAGAATATGTAGGAGCCAATATGGGCATCCAGGTCCGCTATTGGTTATTGACGGAGGCGTGTCTCGGTCATGTCTACATGTTCTCGAACCGTAGGGTCCGCACGCTTAAGGTTTCGATGGCGGTTATATTATGAGTTTATGTATTTTGATGTACGAAGGAGTTAGTCCGGATGTGATCACGGACATGACGAGGAGTCTCGAAATGGTCGAGACATAAAGATTGATATATTGGAAGCCTATATTTGGAGTTGAAATGGTTCGGGTGAAATCGGGATTTTACGGGAAAATCGAGAGTTACGGAACCCTCCGGGGCTATTGGGCCTTAGTGGGCCACGAGGGAGAAGAGGAAGGGCCGGCCGGGGGTGGCGCGCCCCTCCCCTAGTCCGAATAGGACAAGGAGAGGCGGCGCCCCTTCTCTCTTCCCCTCCCCAATCCTACTCCAACTAGGAAGGGGGAGTCCTACTCGGTGGGAGTAGGACTCCTCGCCCAGCCTCCCTTGGGCGGCCGCACCTCCCCTCCTCCTTTATATCTGAGGCGGGGCACCCTAGAACACACAAGTTTGATCTACGGATCGTTCCTTAGCCGTGTCGGTGCCCCTTCCACCATATTCCACCTCGGTTATATCGTCATGAAGCTTAAGCGAAGCTTCTGCGCCGATAGAACATCAAGATCGTCCTGCGCCGTCGTCTTGATGGAACTCTCCTCGACACTCGGCTGGATCGGATCTGAGGGCGTCATCGAGCTGTCGTGTGTCAAGAACTTCGGGCGCGAATGCTGGCGCGGGATCGGTCGGATCGCGAGGAGAGCGTCGACTACTTCCTCTACGTTGTGATCGCTTCGCTTGGTCTCTGAGTGCGTAGACAACACTCTCCCCTCTCGTTGCTATGCATCACCATGATCTTGCGTGTGCGTAGGAAATTTTTGAAATTACTCGTTCCCCAGCGGTGGCATCCGAGCATAGGTTTTTATGGTTTGATGTTTTGCACGAGTAGAACACAAGTAAGTTGTGGGCGATACAAGTCATACTACCTACCAGCATGTCATACTTTGGTTCAGCGGTATTGTGAGATGAAGCGGCCCGGACCGACATTACTGCGTGCGCTTCTGCGAGACTGGTTTCACCGCCACGAGCACTCGTTGCTTAAAGGTGGTGGTGGGTGTCTGTCTCTCTCACTTTAGTTGAACCGAGTGTGGCTCGCCCGGTCCTTGAGAAGGTTAAAACGAGTCTATTTGTGAAATATCGTTGTGGTTTTGATCGTGGGTGAGACTGGTTCTTGCTTAAGCCCGTAGCAGCCACGTAAAATTTGCAACAACAAAGTAGAGGGCGTCTAACTTGTTTTTGCGGGGCATGTTGTGATGTGATATGGTCAAGGCGTGATGCTATATTTTATTGTATGAGATGATCATGTTTTGTAACGAAGTTATCGGCAATGGCGAGAGCCATATGGTTGTCGCTTTATTGTATGAAATGCAATGCATACGTAATGCTTTACTTTATCACTAAGCGGTAGCGATAGTCGTAGAAGCATAAGATTGGCAAGGCGACAACGATGCTACGATGGAGATCAAGGTGTCGCGCGGTGGCGATGGTGATCATGATGGTGCTGCGGAGATGGAGATCACGAAGCACAAGGCGATGATGACCATATCATATCACTTATATTGATTTGCATGTGATGTTTATCTTTTATGCATCTTATCTTGCTTTGATTGGCGGTAGCATTATAAGATGATCTCTCACTAAATTATCAAGAAGTGTTCTCCACAGTATGCACCATTGCCAAAGTTAAATGGTGCCCGGACACCACGTGATGATCGGGTGTGATAAGCTCTCGTCCATCTACAGCGGGTGCAAGCCAGTTTTGCACCGCAGAATACTCGAGTTATACTTGGCGAGCCTAGCATATGCGAGATATGGCCTCGGAACACGGAGACCGAAAGGTCGGCGTGAATCATATAGTAGATATGATCAACATAAGATGTTCACCATTGAAAACTACTCCATTTCACGTGATGATCGGTTATGGTTTAGTTGATTTGGATCACGTGATCACTTAGATGACTAGAGGATGTCTGTCTAAGTGGGAGTTCTTAAGTAATATGATTAATTGAACTTAAATTTATCATGAACTTAGTACTGATAGTATCTTGCTTGTCTATGTTTGATTGTAGATAGATGGCTCGTCTTTGTTGTTCCGTTGAATTTTAATGCGTTCCTTGAAAGCAAAGTTGAAAGATGATGGTAGCAATTACGGATGGGTCCGTAACTTGAGGATTATCCTCATTGCTGCCTGAAAGAGTTCGTCCTAGATGCACCGCTAGGTGCAGAACTCTTCTTGAGAGCAACACGGATGTTATGAGCGTCTGGCGAGCAAAGCGATGACTACTCTATAGTTCGATGTGCCATGCTTTACGGCTTAGAACCGGGACTTCAACGGCGTTTTGAGCGTCATGGAGCATATGAGATGTTCGGGAGTTGAAGTTGATATTCAACAGAATGCGGATTGAGAGATATGAAGTCTCCAATAAGTTCTATAGCTGCAAGATGGAGGAGAATAGTTACATCGGTGAGCACATACTCAAAATGTGCAGGTATTACAATCACTTGACTCAATGGGGAGTTAATCTTCCGGATGATAGTGTCATTGATGAAATTCTTCAATCACTGCCACCAAGCTACAAAGGCTTCGTGATGAACTATAATATGCAAGGGTTAGTAAAGACTATACAGAGCTCTTACATGATGCTAAAGGCTGCGGAGGTAGAAATCAGAAGGAGCATCAAGTGTTGATTGTCAATAAGACTACTAGTTTCAAGAAGAAAGGCAAAGGGAAGAAGAAGGGAACTTCAAGAAGAACAGCAAGCAAGTTCTTTGCTCGGAGAAAAAACCCAAGTCGGACCTAAACACAAATCGAGTGCTTCTCTGCAAGCGGTAGTCCTTTGGAAGCGGAACTGCCCCAAGTATTTGGCGGATAAGAAGGATGGCAAGGTGAACAAAGGTATATGTGATATACATGTTATTGATGTGTACCTTACTAGAGCTCGCAGATAGCACACAGGTATTTGATCTTGGTTACATTGCTAATATTTGCAACTCAAAGCAGGGGACTACGGATTAAGTGAACAACGGCAAAGGGCGAGGTGACGATCTTGCGTGGGAAATGGTTCCAAAGTCGATGTGATCGCGATCGACACGCTACCTCTACATCTACCTTGGGATTAGTTTTAGACCTAAATAATTGTTATTTGGTGCTGCGTTGAGCATGAACATTATATCTGGATCTTGTTTGATGCGAGGCGGTTATTCATTTAAATCGAGAGAATAATGGTTATTCTATTTATATGAGTAATATCTTTTATGGTCATGCACCCTTGAAGAGTGGTCTATTTTGATGAATCTCGATAGTAGTGATACACATATTCATAATGTTGAAACCAAAAGATCAGAGTTAATAATGATAGTGCAACTTATTTGTGGCACTTGCCGTTTAGGTCATATCGATTGTAAAGCACATGAAGAAACTCCATCTTGATGGACTTTTGGAGTCACTTGATTATGAATCACTTGGCACTTGCGAACCGTGCCTCATGGGCAAGATGACTAGAACCCGTTCTCGGTACTATGGAGAGAGCAACAGATTTGTTGGAAATCATACATACTGATGTATGTGGTCCGATGAATGTTGAGGCTCGTGGCGGATATCGTTATTTTCTCACCTTCACGATGATTTAAGCGGATATGGGTATATCTACTTAATGAAACATAAGTCTGAAACATTTGAAAAGTTCAAAGAATTTGAGTGAAGTTGAAAATCATCGTAATAAGAAAATTAAGTTTCTACAATCGATCGTGGAGGTGAATATTTGAGTTCTGAGTTTGGTCTACATTTGAAACAATGCGGAATAGTTTAGCAACTCCGCCACCGAACACCACAGCGTAATGGTGTGTCGAGCGTCGTGTCGCACTTTACTAGATATGGTGCGATCTATGATGTCTCTTCTGATTTACCGCTATCGTTTTGGGGTTATGCTCTAGAGATGGCGCATTCACCTGAATAGAACACCGTCAAAATCCGTTGAGGCGACACCTTATGAACTATGGTTTAGCAAGAAACCAAAGTTGTCATTTCTTAAAGTTTGGGGATGCGATGCTTATGTGAAAAAGCTTCAACTGATAGCTCGAACCCAAATCGAATGTGTCTTCATAGGATACCCAAAGGAGGCAGTTGGGTACACCTTCTATCACAGATCCGAAGGCAAGACATTTGTTGCCAGAATGGATCCTTTCTAGAAGGAATTTCTCTCGAAAGAAGTGAGTGGGAGGAAAGTAGAACTTGATGAGGTAATTGTACCTTCTCCCTTACTTGAAAGTAGTTAAATCGCGAAACGGTTTACGAGACATCTACACAAAGTAGTGAGGAAGTTGATGATGTTGATCATGAAACTTGAGATCAAGTTACTCTGAACCTCGTAGATCAACGAGTAAGATCCGCACGAGTGAATGCGGTAATCCTGTTCGGAAATCATGCTACTTGATCATGATGAACCTCGAACTATGAAGAAGCGATGGTGAGCCCAGATTCCATAAAATGGCTTGAGGCCATGAAATCGAGATGGGATCCATGTATGAAAACAAAGTATGGACTTTGGTTGACTTGCCGGGTAGGCAAGCAATAGAAAACAAGTGGATCTTCAAGAAGAAGGCGGCGACGGTAATATTCTTGTCTACAAAGCTCGACTTATGCAAAGGGTTTCGACAAGTTCAAGGGATTGACTACGATGAGACCTTCTCACCCGTGGCGATGCTTAAGTCTGTCGAATCATGTTAGCAATTGCCACATTTTATGATTATGAAATTTGGCAAATGGATGTAAAGCGCATTCTGAATGGATTTACGGAAGAAGAGTTGTATATGATGCAACGAAGGTTTTATCGATCAAAGGGAGCTAACAAAGTGTGCAAGCTCCAGCGATCCATTTATGGACTGGTGCAAGCATCTCGGAGTTGGAATAAGCGCTTTGATAGTGTGATCAAAGCATTTGGGTTCATCTGAGACTTTTGGAGAAGCTTGTATTTACAAGAAAGTGAGTGGGAGCTCTGTAGCATTTACGATATTATATGTAGATGACATATTGCTGATCGGAAATGATATAGAATTCTGGATAGCATAAAGGGATACTTGAATAAGAGTTTTTCAATGAAAGACCTCGGTGAAGCTGCTTACATATTGGGCATCAAAATCTATAGAGATAGATCAAGGCGCTTAATTGGACTTTCACAAAGCACATACCTTGACAAAATTTTGAAGAAGTTCAAAATGGATCAAGCAAAGAAAGGGTTCTTGCACGTGTTACAAGGTGTGAAGTTGAGTAAGACTCAATGCCCGACCAACTGCGAGAAGATAGAGAAAATGAAAGATGTTCCTATGCTTCACCCATAGGCTCTATCATGTATGCAATCTTGTGTACGGACACGATGTGTGCCTTGCTATAAGCTTAGCGAGGAGGTACCAAAGTAATCGAGTGGATCAACTGGACGGGTCAAGAACATCTGAAATACGAAAAGGACTAAGGATATGTTTCTCGTATATGGAGGTGACAAAGAGCTCATAAATGGCAGTTACGTTGATGCAAGCTTTGACAACGATCCGGACGATTCTAAATCGCGAGACGGATCGTATTTACACTAAGCGGAGGAGCTGTCGGTTGGTGCAGTTCTAAACAAAGCGTCGTGGCGGGATCTACATGTGAAGCGGAGTACATAGCAACCGGAGCAGCTAATGAAGATGCGGATGAAGGAGTTCATATCCGATCTAGGTGTCATACCTAGTGCATCGGGTCAATGAAAATCTTACGTGACAATCTTGGAGCAATTGCCTTAGCGAAGGAATCCAGATTTCACAAAGGACCAAGCACATCAAAAGGCGCTTCAATTCCATCCGGGATTTAGTCGGTGGGAGACATAGAAATTTGCAAGATACATACGGATCTGAATGTAGCGGACCCGTTGACTAAGCCTCTTCCACGAGCAAAACATGATCAACACCAAGACTCCATGGGTGTTAGAATCATTACTATGTAATCTAGATTATTGACTCTAGTGCAAGTGGGAGGCTGAAGGAAATATGCCTAGAGGCAATAATAAAGTTATTATTTATTTCCTTATTTCATGATAAATGTTTATCATTCATGCTAGAATTGTATTAACGGAAACATGATACATGTGTGAATGCATAGACAAACAATATGTCACTAGTATGCCTCTACTAGACTAGCTTGTTAATCAAAGATGGTTATGTTTCCTAACCATGAACAAAGAGTTGTTATTTGATTAACAAGGTCACATCATTAGTAGAATGATCGATTGACATGACCCATTCCATTAGCTTAGCACACGATCGTTTAGTATGTTGCTCTTGCTTTTATCCATGACATATACATGTTCACGTAACTATGAGATTATGCAACTCCGTTTACGGAGGAACACTTTGGGTGCTACCAAGCGTCCTGGCGTAAGCTGGGTGATTATAAAGGAGTACTACTGGTGTATCAAAGGTAGATGTTGGGTTGGCGTATTTGAGATTAGGTTTTGTCACTCCGATTGTGGGAGAGGTATCTCTGGGCCCTCTCGGTAATACACATCACTTTGAAGCCTTGCAAGCATTACAACTAATGAGTTAGCTGTGAGATGATGTATTACGGAGCGAGTAAAGAGACTTGCGATAGCGAGATTGAACTAGGTATTGGATACCGGCGATCGAATCTCGGGCAAGTAACATACCGATGACAAAGGGAACAACGTATGTTGTTATGCGATCGACCGATAAAGATCTTCGTAGAATATGTAGGAGCCAATATGGGCATCCAGGTCCGCTATTGGTTATTGACGGAGGCGTGTCTCGGTCATGTCTACATTGTTCTCGAACCGTAGGTCCGCTGCGCAAGGTTTCGATGGCGGTTATATTATGAGTTTATGTATTTTGATGTACGAAGGAGTTGAGTCCGGATGTGATCACGGACATGACGAGGAGTCTCGAAATGGTCGAGACATAAAGATTGATATATTGGAAGCCTATATTTGGAGTTGAAATGGTTAGGGTGAAATCGGGATTTTCTGGGAAAACAGGAGGTTCGGAACCCTCCGGGGGCTATTGGGCCTTAGTGGGCCACGAGGGAGAAGAGGAAGGGCCGGCCGGGGGTGGCGCGCCCCCCCCCTAGTCCGAATAGGACAAGGAGAGGCGGCGCCCCCTTCTCTCTTCCCCCCCCAATCCTACTCCAACTAGGAAGGGGAGTCCTACTCGGTGGGAGTAGGACTCCTCGGCAGCGCCTCCTTGGGCGGCCGCACCTCCCCCTCCTCCTTTATATCTCTGAGGGCAGGGGGCACCCTAGAACACACAAGTTTGATCTCGGATCGTTCCTTAGCCGTGTCGCGGTGCCCCTTCCACCATATTCCACCTCGGTTATATCGTCATGAAGCTTAAGCGAAGCTTCTGCGCCGATAGAACATCAAGATCGTCGGCCGCCCGTCGTCTTGTGGAACTCTCCTCGACACTCGGCTGGATCGGATCTGAGGGCGTCATCGAGCTGTCGTGTGTCAAGAACTTCGGGCGCGAATGCTGGCGCGGGATCGGTCGGATCGCGAGGAGAGCGTCGACTACTTCCTCTACGTTGTGATCGCTTCGCTTGGTCTCGAGTGCGTGACAACACTCTCCCCTCGTTGCTATGCATCACCATGATCTTGCGTGTGCGTAGGAAATTTTTGAAATTACTCGTTCCCCAACACCATCTCAAACTTTTGAGTTGTGTTTCTGAAAGTCCGTTACCTTGTATGGAGAACACATGCGCAAAGGGGTGAATCGTGGCTAAGTTAAGCCTGATCATTTTGAGTCCGCTCAGCGATGAAAGCGGCGCTGCAACTAGCCCGACAAGTTCTTCTGCGGAGGCTTACACGCCAATGAACTCTTGATGTTCCGCACTCAGCAAGTGTGTTTCTTGCCCGGCGGGTTCCCTAAGCGTGAGGATGAAAGCGTACAAGGGAGAAATCGAGGAGAAGTGCGGCCTTCTTTGGAGCGCGAGAAGGCGGAAAAGCTAAGTTGCCCAAGCTTGAGTCTGAGCACTTTTAGTTCAAAATTTATATGTTATATTCCTTGAGCGTTACGTGCCTTGTATGGAAAACTTGTCTTGCGAGGAGGAACCGACTAAATGGTTAAGTTAAGCCCTTGCTTTGTTTTCGAGTCCGCTCAACAATAAAGTCTTGCTGCAACTGGCGAGAAGGTTTCTTGCGGAAACAACACCGCCAGTGAACTGCTTGATGTTCCGCTTTTCAGCAAGTGTGTTAAGCGCCGCAAGTTCCTGAAGCGTGGGGTAAAAGCGTACAAAGGATGAATGGGGTAGAGGAAGTAACATAGCAAGCCTTGCCGTGGGGCGTCCTTTGTATGAGAAACTTGTCGCGAGAGGACCTGACTCGTGGCTGAGTTGCACCCTTGATTTGTTTCGAGTCCGCTCAACAATGAAAGCGCGCTGCAACTAGCCCGGCGATGCTTCTTGCGGAGGCAACACGCCAGCCAACTGCTGATGTTCCGCTTTCGACAAGCGTGTATGCACCGGCAAGTCCCTAAAAAGCGTGAAGTATAAACATACAAAGGCGAAGCATGGCATTGCGTTGCCCATAGCGTGAAATTACATACAAAAAAGTAACTTATCATGGCGCTGTCTAAGTTGTTTTCATGACTGAAATAACAGCAACAAGCAAAAAAAAAGAGAAGGCGGCGCGGCTTTTTGGGCCCGGCAAACCCGGTTTCTTTGGGGGCTGCAATCTGAAATTCCTTGGCGACAAGCCGGGATCCCGGGGCATGGCGTCGGCGACAAGGGCAAGGAAAGGCGCCTTGGCACCTGGGTCTCGCAGACGAGTTGAGTTGTCGAGGGCTGCAAGCGCCAAGATTCATCCCGGCAAGCCCAGTCGCCGGGGCTCTGAGACGGATGAGTTTTCATCCCTCCTCATGCATCCTCTTATGGATGGGGAATCGAGGCGCGCCCTTGAGCAGTGTACCTTGTATGGAAAAACCTGCTTGCGGAGGAGGGCAGTCGCGGCCAAGTTCGCCCTTGATTTGTTTCGAGTCCGCTCAACAATACAAGCGCCTTGCAAGCTGGCCCGACAAGGTTTCTTGCGGAAGCAACACCGCCAGCCGAGCTGCTGATGTTCACTTTTCAGACAAGCGTGCTTCAACGCCGACAAGTTCCCTCAAAGCGTGGGGTGAAACATACAAGGCACAAAATCAAGTAAAGGATATAACCCGGCAAGCATTCCCCTCTTTTCATTAAAAAACATCCCAATTCAGTACAAGTCCATAGAGGATGAAAAACATGAAAGAGAGGATTACAAGTTTTAAATACAGCTAAGGCCCGAAGGCTTACAAACGAAAAAAGAGATAAGATGCCCGTAATCCCTCTCCTGTTTCTCTCTTCAGGAGGTAGGTCAAGGAGGCCCCGGCAAGAGAAGTTTGCCGGGAAGGGCAAAAGTGGCGCCTAGGTGAGCTACGGATGCGAGAAGACACCAAGAGAACACCGGGGAGCCAGCCGGGGAGCTTGGCGGAGGCGGAGCGCGGAGCGAGCTCGAGGCGAGGCGGCGGGGCGTCGGCCTGTTGTCGAGGCACCTCGCCCTCGTACTCCGACTTGACGGCCTTGCCGCCACCCCTCTTCCTCTTCCGCAGCCTCCTCGCCCGGCCGCCCAAGGAGGCGGCCCGGGGAGTTGAAGGCGGCAACCGGATGATGGGGTCGCCCGGTGGCCTTGCGCGAGAGGCGGCCGGCGCCTGGTCGGACTCACCGCCCCGCCGTCGTCGTCGCTTCTCGCTCTCCTCCTCGTCACTCTCGCTCGAGAGTCTTAGCTATCGGAGGAGCTGTCCACGCAGCATCTCGCCCGGGTGCGGAGTCCCGAAGACCTTGGCCGAGAAGGTGCGCCCTCCATTAACTTAAAATGGAGGTAAACCCGCCGTCAAGCTGTGGATCTTGGTGACGTCTTCCACCCTCGATCGAAGTACATCACACGGGGGCTGGGGATCGACACTAACTCGAGTGCCGCTGATCCGCAGCCCCTCATCATAACTCCAACATCTCGGGCGGGTCCGGTTCCATCGCTTTACCAAGCGGGCCGAAAGCGGGGCGGCGACGCAGGTGCCCAGCAACAGCTTGAAAGAACTCCTAGGGGTCGTCCCCAGTGTGGACCGCCTCGAGGAGAGGAGCTGCCGGCGGAGGTGGGGGTGGCGCACTGAAGGAAATATGCCCTAGAGGCAATAATAAAGTTATTATTTATTTCCTTATTTCATGATAAATGTTTATCATTCATGCTAGAATTGTATTAACCGGAAACATGATACATGTGTGAATGCATAGACAAACAGTATGTCACTAGTATGCCTCTACTAGACTAGCTTGTTAATCAAAGATGGTTATGTTTCCTAACCATGAACAAAGAGTTGTTATTTGATTAACAAGGTCACATCATTAGTAGAATGATCGATTGACATGACCCATTCCATTAGCTTAGCACCACGATCGTTTAGTATGTTGCTCTTGCTATTATCCATGACTTATACATGTTCACAGAACTATGAGTTATGCAACTCCGTTTGCTGGAGGAACACTTTGGGTGCTACCAAGCGTCACAGCGTAATCTGGGTGATTATAAAGAAGTACTACAGTGTCTCCAAAGGCGGATGTTGGGTTGGCATATTTGAGATTAGGTTTTGTCACTCCGATTGTCGGAGAGGTATCTCTGGGCCCTCTCGGTAATACACATCACTTTGAAGCCTTGCAAGCATTACAACTAATGAGTTAGTTGTGAGATGATGTATTCGGAGCGAGTAAAGAGACAAGCGTGCGAGATTGAACTAGGTATTGGATACGGCGATCGAATCTCGGGCAAGTAACATACCGATGACAAAGGAACAACGTATGTTGTTATGCGGTCGACCGATAAAGATCTTCGTAGAATATGTAAGGACCAATATGGGCATCAGGTCCGCTATTGGTTATTGACGGAGGCGTGTCTCGGTCATGTCTACATGTTCTCGAACCGTAGAATCCGCCGCAGCAAGGTTTCGATGGCGGTTATATTATGAGTTTATGTATTTTGATGTACCGAAGAAGTTGAGTCCGGATGTGATCACGGACATGACGAGGAGTCTCGAAATGGTCGAGACATAAAGATTGATATATTGGAAGCCTAAATTTGGAGTTGGAATGGTTCGGGTGAAATCGGGATTTTCTGGAACACGAGAATTACGGAACCTTCCGGGGTAAATGGGCCTTAGTGGGCCATGAGGGAGAAGAGGAGGGCCGGCCAGGGCAGGCGCGCCCCCTCCCCTAGTCCGAATAGGACAAGGAGGCGGCGCCCCCTCCTCCCTCCCCCAATCCTACTCCAACTAGGAAGGGGAGTCCTACTCGGTGGGAGTAGGACTCCTCGGCAGCCCTCCTCTGGGCAGCTGCACCCCCTTGCTCCTTTATATCTGAGGCAGGGGCACCCTAGGACACACAAGTTTGATCTCGGATCGTTCCTTAGCCGTGTCGGTGCCCCTTCCACCATATTCCACCTCGGTCATATCGTCATGAAGCTTAAGCGGCTTCTGCGCGATAGAACATCAAGATCGTCACCGCGCGTCGTCTTGTGGAACTCTCCTCGACACTCGGCTGGGTGGGAGTTCGAGGGCGTCATCAAGCTGTCGTGTGCCAAGAACTTCGGGGCGCCGAATGCTTGGCGCGGGATCGGCGGATCGCGAGGAGAGCGTCGACTACTTCCTCTACGTTGTGATCGCTTCGCTTGGTCTCTGAGTGCGTAGACAACACTCTCCCTCTCATTGCTATACATCACCATGATCTTGCGTGTGCGTAGGAAATTTTTGAAATTACTCGTTCCCCATGATGGCATCGAGCCTAGGTTTTTATGGTTTGATGTTTTGCAGAGTAGAACACAAGTGACTTGTGGGCGATACAAGTCATACTACCTACCAGCATGTCATACTTTGGTTCAGCGGTATTGTGAGATGAAGCGGCCGGACCGACATTACAGCGTGCGCTTCTGCGAGACTGGTTTCACCGCTCTGAGCACTCATTGCTTAAAGGTGGTGGCGGGTGTCTGTCTCTCTCACTTTAGTTGAACCGAGTGTGGCTCGCCTGGTCCTTGAGAAGGTTAAAGCGGAGTCTATTTGTGAAATGTCGTTGTGGTTTTGATCGTGGGTGAGATTGGTTCTTGCTTAAGCCCGTAGCAGCCACGTAAAATTTGCAACAACAAAGTAGAGGGCGTCTAACTTGTTTTGCAGGGCATGTTGTGATGTGATATGGTCAAGGCGTGATGCTATATTTTATTGTATGAGATGATCATGTTTTGTAACGAAGTTATCGGCAATGGCGAGAGCCATATGGTTGTCGCTTTATTGTATGAAATGCAATCACCTGTAATGCTTTACTTTATCACTAAGCGGTAGCGATAATCGTAGAAGCATAAGATTGGCGAGGCGACAACGATGCTCGATGGAGATCAAGGTGTCGCGCGGTGGCGATGGTGATCATGATGGTGCTGCGGAGATGGAATCACGAAGCACAAGATGATGATGACCATATCATATCACTTATATTGATTTGCATGTGATGTTTATCTTTTATGCATCTTATCTTGCTTTGATTGGCGGTAGCATTATAAGATGATCTCTCACTAAATTATCAAGAAGTGTTCTCCTGGTATGCACCGTTGCCAAAGTTAAATCGTGCCCGGACACCGCGTGATGATCGGGTGTGATAAGCTCTCGTCCATCTACAGCGGGTGCAAGCCAGTTTTGCACCTTGAGAATACTCGAGTTATACTTGGCGAGCCTAGCATATGCAGATATGGCCTCGGAACACGAAGACCGAAAGGTCGGCGTGAATCATATAGTAGATATGATCAACATGAGATGTTCACCATTGAAAACTACTCCATTTCACGTGATGATCGGTTATGGTTTAGTTGATTTGGATCACGTGATCACTTAGATGACTAGAGGATGTCTGTCTAAGTGGGAGTTCTTAAATAATATGATTAATTGAACTTAAATTTATCATGAACTTAGTACTGATAGTATCTTGCTTGTCTATGTTTGATTGTAGATAGATGGCTCGTCTTTGTTGTTCCGTTGAATTTTAATCGTTCCTTGAGAAAGCAAAGTTGAAAGATGATGGTAGAAATTACGGATTTGGGTCCGTAACTTTGAGATTATCCTCATTGCTGCCGGAAGAGTTACGTCTGGATGCACGCTAGGTGCAGACTCTTTCTTGAGGAGCAACACGGATGTTATGAATGTCAGCGAGCAAAGTGATGACTACTCTATAGTTCGATGTGCCATGCTACGGCTTAGAACCGGGACTTCAGCGGCGTTTTGAGCGTCATGGAGCATATGAGATGTTCGAGGAGTTGAAGTTGATATTCAACAGAATGCCGGATTGAGAGATATGAAGTCTCAATAAGTTCTATAGCTGCAAGATGGAGAGAATAGTTACATCGGTGAGCACATACTCAAAATGTCATGTATTACAATCACTTGAATCAATTGGGAGTTAATCTTCCGGATGATTGTGTCATTGACGAAATTCTTCAATCACGCCACCAAGCTACAAAGGCTTCGTGATGAACTATAATATGCAAGGGTTAGTAAAGACTATACAGAGCTCTTACATGATGCTAAAGGCTGCGGAGGTAGAAATCAGAAGGAGCATCAAGTGTTGATGGTCAATAAGACCACTAGTTTCAAGAAGAAAGGCAAAGGGAAGAAGAAGGGAACTTCAAGAAGAACGACAAGCAAGTTCTTTGCTCGGAGAAGAAATCCAAGTCGGCCCTAAACACAGGCCCGAGTGCTTCTCTTGCAGCGGTAGTCCTTTGAGCGGAACTGCCCCAAGTATTTGGCGGATAAGAAGGATGGCAAGGTGAACAAAGGTATATGTGATATACATGTTATTGATGTGTACCTTACTAGAGCTCGCGATAGCACACAGGGTATTTGATACTAGTTACATTGCTAATATTTGCAACTCGAAATAGGGACTACGGATTAGCGAACAACGGCAAAGGGCGAGGTGACGATCGGCGTGGGAAATGGTTCCAAAGTCGATGTGATCGCGATCGACACGCTACCTCTACATCTACCTTGGGATTAGTTTTAGACCTAAATAATTGTTATTTGGTGCTGCGTTGAGCATGAACATTATATCTGGATCTTGTTTGATGCGAGGCGGTTATTCATTTAAATCGAGAGAATAATGGTTGTTCTATTTATATGAGTAATATCTTTTATGGTCATGCACCCTTGAAGAGTGGTCTATTTTGATGAATCTCGATAGTAGTGATACACATATTCATAATGTTGAAACCAAAAGATGCGAGTTGATAATGATAGTGCAACTTATTTGTGTACTTGCCGTTTATGTCATATCGATGTAAAGCGCATGAAGAAACTCCATCTTGATGGACTTTTGGAGTCACTTGATTATGAATCACTTGGCACTTCGAACCGTGCCTCATGGGCAAGATGACTAGAACCCGTTCTCGGTACTATGGAGAGAGCAACAGATTTGTTGGAAATCATACATACGAGATGTATGTGGTCCGATGAATGTTGAGGCTCGTGGCGGATATCGTTATTTTCTCACCTTCACGGATGATTTAAGCGAGATATGGGTATATCTACTTAATGAAACATAAGTCGAAAACATTTGAAAAGTTCAAAGAATTTGAGTGAAGTTGAAAATCATCGTAATAAGAAAATTAAATTTCTACGATCGATCGTGGAGGTGAATATTTGAGTTCTGAGTTTGGTCTACATTTGAAACAATGCGGAATAGTTTAGCAACTCCGCCACCGGAACACCCCAGTAAATGGTGTGTCGAGCGTCGTGTCGTACTTTACTAGATATGGTGCGATCTATGATGTCTCTTCTGATTTACGCTATCGTTTTGGGGTTATGCTCTAGAGGCGGCGCATTCACCTTGAATAGAACACCGTCAAAATCCGTTGAGGCGACACCTTATGAACTATGGTTTAGCAAGAAACCAAAGTTGTCGTTTCTTAAAGTTTGGGGATCACGATGCTTATGTGAAAAAGCTTCACTGATAAGCTCGAACCCAAATCGAATGTGTCTTCATAGGATACCCAAAGGAGACAGTTGGGTACACCTTCTATCACAGATCCGAAGGCAAGACATTCGTTGCTAAGAATGGATCCTTTCTAGAAGGAGTTTCTCTCGAAAGAAGTGAGTGGGAGGAAAGTAGAACTTGATGAGGTAATTGTACCTTCTCCCTTACTTGAAAGTAGTTAAATCGCGAAACCGGTTTCTAAGACATCTACACCAAGTAGTGAGGAAGTTGATGATGTTGATCATGAAACTTGAGATCAAGTCACTCTGAAACCTCGTAGATCAACGGAGAAAGATCCGCACGAGTGATGCGGTAATCATGTTACGGAAATCATGCTACTAGATCATGATGAACCTCGAACTATGAAGAAGCGATGGTGAGCCAGATTCATAAAATGGCTTGAGGCCATGAAATCGAGATGGGATCCATGTAAGAAAACAAAGTATGGACTTTGGTTGACTTGCCGAGGTAGGCAAGCAATAGAAAACAAGTGGATCTTCAAGAAGAAGGCCGGCGGCGGTAATATTCTTGTCTACAAAGCTCGACTTATGCATAAGGGTTTCGACAAGTTCAAGGGTTGACTACGATGAGACCTTCTCACCCGTAGCGATGCTTAAGTCTGTCCGAATCATGTTAGCGATTGCGCATTTTATGATTATGAAATTTGGCAAATGGATGTAAAGCTGCATTCTGAATGGATTTCTAGAAGAAGAGTTGTATATGATGCAACGAGAAGGTTTTATCGATCCAAAGGGAGCTAACAAAGTGTGCAAGCTCCAGCGATCCATTTATGGACTGGTGCAAGCATCTCGGAGTTGGAATAAGCGCTTTGATAGTGTGATCAAAGCATTTGGGTTCATCTGAGACTTTTGGAGAAGCTTTGTATTTACAAGAAAGTGAGTGGGAGCTCTATAGCATTTACGATATTATATGTAGATGACATATTCTGATCGGAAATGATATAGAATTCTGGATAGCATAAAGGGATACTTGAATAAGAGTTTTTCAATGAAAGACCTCGGTGAAGCTGCTTACATATTGGGCATCAAAATCTATAGAGATAGATCAAGGCGCTTGATTGGACTTTCACAAAGCACATACCTTGACAAAATTTTGAAGAAGTTCAAAATGGATCAAGCAAAGAAAGGGTTCTTGCACGTGTTACAAGGTGTGAAGTTGAGTAAGACTCAATGCCCGACCACTGCGAGAAGATAGAGAAAATGAAAGATGTTCCTATGCTTCACCATAGGCTCTATCATGTATGCAATCTTGTGTACGGACACGATGTGTGCCTTGCTATAAGCTTAGCGAGGAGGTACCAAAGTAATCGAGTGGATCCTTTGGACAGTGGTCAAGAACATCTGAAATACGAAAAGGACTAAGGATATGTTTCTCGTATATGGAGGTGACAAAGAGCTCATAAATGGCAGTTACGTTGATGCAAGCTTTGACAACGATCCGACGATTCTAAATCGCAGACGGATCGTATTTACACTAAGCGGAGGAGCTGTCGGTTGGTGCGATTCTAAACAAAGCGTCGTGGCGGGATCTACATGTGAAGCGGAGTACATAGCAACCGGAAGCAGCTAATGAAGAGTGCGGATGAAGGAGTTCATATCCGATCTAGGTGTCATACCTAGTGCATCGGGTCAATGAAAATCTTCGTGACAATCTTGGAGCAATTGCCTTAGCAAAGGAATCCAGATTTCACAAGAGGACCAAGCACATCAAGAGGCGCTTCAATTCCATCAGGGATCTAGTCGGTGGGAGACATAGAGATTTGCAAAATACATACGGATCTGAATGTAGCGGACCGTTGACTAAGCCTCTTCCACGAGCAAAACATGATCAACACCAAGACTCCATGGGTGTTAGAATCATTACTATGTAATCTAGATTATTGACTCTAGTGCAAGTGGGAGGCTGAAGGAAATATGCCCTAGAGGCAATAATAAAGTTATTATTTATTTCCTTATTTCATGATAAATGTTTATCATTCATGCTAGAATTGTATTAACAGGAAACATGATACATGTGTGAATGCATAGACAAACAATATGTCACTAGTATGCCTCTACTAGACTAGCTTGTTAATCAAAGATGGTTATGTTTCCTAACCATGAACAAAGAGTTGTTATTTGATTAACAAGGTCACATCATTAGTAGAATGATCGATTGACATGACTCATTCCATTAGCTTAGCACACGATCGTTTAGTATGTTGCTCTTGCTTTTATCCATGACTTATACATGTTCCTGTAACTATGAGATTATGCAACTCCCATTTGCGGAGGAACACTTTGGGTGCTACCAAGCGTCTAGCGTAAGCGGGTGATTATAAAGGAATACTACTGGTGTCTCCAAAGGCGGATGTTGGGTTGGCATATTTGAGATTAGGTTTTGTCACTCCGATTGTCGGAGAGGTATCTCTGGGCCCTCTCGGTAATACACATCACTGAAGCCTTGCAAGCATTACAACTAATGAGTTAGTTGTGAGATGATGTATTACGGAGCGAGTAAAGAGACTTGCGATGCGAGATTGAACTAGGTATTGGATACCGCGATCGAATCTCGGGCAAGTAACATACCGATGACAAAGGGAACACCGTATGTTGTTATCTTGATCGACCGATAAAGATCTTCATAGAATATGTAGGACCAATATGGGCATCCAGGTCCGCTATTGGTTATTGACGGAGGCGTGTCTCGGTCATGTCTACATGTTCTCGAACCGTAGGGTCCGCACGCTTAAGGTTTCGATGGCGGTTATATTATGAGTTTATGTATTTTGATGTACGAAGAAGTTGAGTCCGGATGTGATCACGGACATGACGAGGAGTCTCGAAATGGTCGAGACATAAAGATTGATATATTGGAAGCCTATATTTGGAGTTGGAATGGTTCGAGTGAAATCGGGATTTTCTGGAACAGAGGGATTACTGGAACCCTCCGAGGGTAAATGGGCCTAAGTGGGCCATGAGGGAGAAGAGGAGGGGCGGCCAGGGCAGGCGCGCCCCTCCCCTAGTCCGAATAGGACAAGGAGGCGGCGCCCCTTCCCTCTTTCCTCCCCAATCCTACTCCAACTAGGAAGGGGAGTCCTACTCGGTGGGAGTAGGACTCCTCGGCCACGCCTCCTCTGGGCAGCCGCACCCCCTTGCTCCTTTATATCTGAGGCGGGGGCACCCTAGGACACACAAGTTTGATCTCGGATCGTTCCTTAGCCATGTGCGGTGCCCCTTCCACCATATTCCACCTCGGTCATATCGTCATGAAGCTTAAGGCGGCTTCTGCGCGATAGAACATCAAGATCGTCCTGCCCCGTCGTCTTGTGGAACTCTCCCTCGACACTCGGCTGGATCGGAGTTCGAGGGGCGTCATCAAGCTGTCGTGTGCCAAGAACTGGGGCGCGAATGCTGGCGCGGGATCGGTCGGATCGCGAGGAGAGCGTCGACTACTTCCTCTACGTTGTGATCGCTTCGCTTGGTCTCACGAGTGCGTAGACAACACTCTCCCCTCTCGTTGCTATACATCACCATGATCTTGCGTGTGCGTAGGAAATTTTTTGAAATTACTACGTTCCCCAACACGCACCGCCCCGCCCGCCTCTTCCCCGAGCGCTCCGACCACGTCCTCGACCTCGTCCACGGCCTCGCCCCCTTCCCCTTCCCCTCGTGGCCGGCTCCGCCACCACAGGCGTGGGATAGGGAGAGGCGCGCTGCCTGGTGGCGACCCTCGCCGCCACCGATGAAGGACCAGGGTTCCCTCCCTCCATGTCAGATGGGAGGAAGAGTAGCAGAAGTTGAAGAAAGAGGAAGAGGAGGAAGTGCAGGATTTTTGCGCTCCCCTTCCGCCCTTTTTAAGGAGCAAGGTGGGGGCTCGGCCACCCCGCTCAGCCAATCGAGCAGGCGGGGGCGAGAAGGCAGGACCGACCCACCATCTCCGCCCGTGACGGCTCGGTTTCCCACCTTCGCCACCCAGGACCCCACGCGCATGGGAGCCGCGTGGCGGGGAGGCGCAGCCGAGGCGACGGATGAAGTGACATCGCCCTGCCCCGTGATCACGGGGGTGGACGCCCTAAAAATCGCGCACACCACCCACGCCTCCCTGGCGCCCGCAATCGGCGCGTGTCCGTTCACGGGGACGCGTGAACATGGAGTCCGATTCTGTGGCCCCGGCGCGCGTGCCGTGCTGCTGATGCAGGCCTGTCCCAACAACGCTTCGACACCGTGTATGGCCCGGGCAGGGGCTCTGTCGGTGTACTAAAGTAGAAGTACTTTAGTACCCGAACTTCGTCTGCGCAGGCGATCGCGGCGCCCAGCGGCAAAACTTGCCGGCGCCCGCCAAGACCCTCCGTCATTACCTATTCTGCCATTCAAGAACAAAGCATCGGCGAGAAGACCACAGATCCGGCAAGAAAGCTGGCGGGGAAGACAAAGGCCCGGCAAGAGGAGCTTGCGGGAAGGCCAACAAGGTGCTTCGAAGACTTGCGCGGCGCCCAGCGTCCGGCAAGGCCAGCGGCGGCAAGCTTGCGGCGCAACAAGAAAGGGCGCGGCAAGGCACTTGCAGCGGCAAAACTACCACCAGACTCCAGCGCAACGAGAGCGTGTCACCCGGGGCCATCCAGGGCGCGTGGCGGCGCTGCGCAGCCATCTTGGGCGAGGTGTAGCGGGTGACGAGACGCCATCGTGGCAACGGTGGCTCACCTAACGATCGTTTCTTTGCCTTTGTTAGGGGCGGCCGGACGGGCATTAAATGCCCTTGTCCCTGCCGTCGAGTTAGGTAGGGGACACTTTGTGGTCATCCTTGTTGTACCAACCTGCGTTTTACCTTTTAACCCCTCTTCCTATCTTGCCACTGTGGGTGCCCCTTGAGACTATAAAGGGAGGCCCATGCGCGCGTAGAAGGGGTTTGGTCCATCGACACACGCAACACCACCATACGCTCGCACTCTCGAGCTATATCAAATACAAACACAAAGCAGCGATGGAGTTTTATCTCTCGGAGAGCTCGAAGCTGGTAAAATCGCCCGTCTCCCAGCGCGCCCGACCTCGATCTGCTCTGCGCCGCGCTCCGCTCCTTGCTTGGACTAGAAGGGGCCCCCTGCCCCATAGGTGCTCGAGGCCACAGAGAGACCGCCCCGACAGTCATGTACGTGAAAGCTTAAGCCCTTGTGATGTTCCCGTCATACTTGTGCCTAAGCCCGATGGAAGTTTCCGCTTGTGTTCCGATTGTAGACCTATAAATGCTATCACCGTTCGCTATAGGCATCCCATTCCTCGCTTAGATGATATGCTTGATGAACTTAGTGGAGCCAACTTTTTCTCCAAAATTGATCTTAAAAGTGGCTACTATCAAATACGCATTCACGAGGGTGATGAATGGAAAACGGCTTTCAAAACAAAATTTGGCTTATATGAATGGTTAGTCATGCCTATGGGTTTATCGGACGCTCCCGGTACTTTTGTGCGTCTCATGCATCATGTACTTCGACCTTACATTGGAGTCTTTGTTGTGGTTTACTTCGATGATATTCTTGTGTTTAGCAAAACCATGAAAGAGCATCTTGATCATGTTAAGCTCGTTTTGCAAACACTTCGCAAGGAAAGTCTTTATGCTAACATGAAAAAGTGCACATTTGGTGTTGACAAAGTGGTTTTCTTGGGTTTTGTTGTATCTTCCAAGGGTGTCCATGTTGATGAAACTAAAATTGAAGCAATTAAAACTTGGCCCCAACCCACCAATTTGCAACAAGTGCGAAGTTTCCTTGGTCTTGCAGGTTTTTATCGCCGCTTTGTGAAAGATTTTAGCACAATCGCCGCTCCTTTGCATGCTTTGAGCAAGAAGAATGCTCCTTTTGTTTGGGGATCTTTGCAATCCACCGCTTTTGATGAGCTCAAGTCTTTGCTTACTCATGCCCCGATTCTTGCTTTGCCCAATTTTGACAAAACTTTTGAGGTTCATTGTGATGCAAGTGGTACCGGAATTGGCGGAGTTTTGATGCAAGAAAAACGTGTAATTGCATATTTTAGTGAAAAACTCTCCGGTGCTCAACTTAACTACCCCATATATGACAAAGAATTGTATGCTTTAGTGCGTGTACTACATGTTTGGGAACATTATCTTAGGCCTCATGAGTTTGTCATCCATACCGATCATGAAACGCTCAAGTACTTAAAAGGTCAAACTAAATTGAACAAGCGTCATGCCAAATGGAGTGAATTTATTGAATCTTTACCATATGTGATCAAGTACATTAAGGGTAAGGAAAATGTAGTTGCCGATGCACTTTCACGCATATGTATGCTTGTCACTAAACTTGAGTTGAATGTTATTGGCTTTGAGCACATAAAAGACTTGTATGCTAGTGATCCATCTTTTGCACCTCATTATGCTGAATGTTTGATGCATACATCTTGGGAACAATACTACATCAAGGATGGTTATCTTATGAGAGCTAACAAACTATGCATTCCCGAGTCTTCTCTTCGTTTGCTACTTTTGCAAGAGGCTCATGGAGGCAGACTCATGGGACACTTTGGACGCGACAAGACTTTCGTCACGCTCTCCAAGAACTAATTTTGGCACAAGATGTTCCGCGACGTCTCACGCTTCACTACTCGATGCTCTACTTGCCGCAAAGCTAAGTCAAAAGCTCAATCTCATGGTCTTTACATGCCTCTTCCTATTCCTTATCAACCTTGGGAAGACATTAGCATGGATTTTGTACTTGGTTTGCCTAGAACTCAAAATGGAAAGGATTCCGTGTTTGTTGTTGTGGACCGATTTTCTAAGATGGCACATTTCATTCCTTGCAACAAGATAGACGATGCTTCACATGTTGCACATCTCTTTTGTAGGGAAATCTTGCGTCTCCATGGAGTACCAAAGACAATCGTCTCCGACCGCGATGTCAAGTTCTTGAGCTACTTTTGGAAGACCCTATGCGCCAAGCTCGGAATCAAGCTCTTGTTCTCATCCGCATACCATCCTCAAACCGACGGGCAAACGGAGGTGACGAACCGGACTCTATCCACTCTACTTCGCGTGTTGATCAAGAAGAACATCAAGGAGTGGGAGGCATGTCTACCCATCGCCGAGTACGCCTACAACCGTGCAAGACATTCGACTACCGGCAAGTCTCCCTTCGAGGTCGTCTACGGCTTCAACCCATTGTCCCCATTGGACATTCTACCTCTACCTCTACAAGAGTGCACCAACATGGATGCGAGCGCACGAGCAAGCTACATCAAGAAGATGCATGAAGATACAAGGCACACCATCGAGCGCCAAGTACAACGACTAGCGACCAAGCTCAACGTCAACAAACAACCCATGATCCTCAACATTGGCGATCTTGTGTGCATACACCTTCGGAAGGACCGATTCCCCAACGAACGCAAGTCCAAACTTCTCCCTCGAGCCGATGGACCTTTCAAGGTGCTAGCACGCTATAACGACAACGCCTACAAGATAGAACTCCCACGAGGCAAGTACAATGTGAGTGACATCTTCAACGTCAAGGACCTTGCGCCATACCATGGAGATGAAGATCCCAATCCATGGTCGGATCCTTCCCAAGAGGGGGGGGAGATGATGTTGAGCATCCCTCGCTCATCCCCATGGACATGTCTACATCTTCCTCAACACCACTTGGACCCATGAAAAGAGCTAGAGCCAAGGCTATCGAAGATAAGGTGAACTCACTCCTTTCCGAACTTCCTCTCTCAACTCACGAGACTTTGCTACTACCTCATACGGACACTTCGTGTGTGATCAAGTACGTGGAGGAAAGCCAAGGTGCATCTACATCCATTGGACAAGAAGGCAAGGCTACCAACCACGAAGATCAAGAAGAAGGTCCACCGGAGAAAGCTCCAGCCACCGGACATCCGGCCCAGACCGGACGACCGGTGCCAGCTTGAACCGCCAAGTCCCAGCCAGATTAGGCCCCATGGCGGACGTCCGGCCGGACGGACGACCGTGCTGGCACCAGCCAGCCCAGCGGGCGTCCGGCCCGAGCCGACGACCGGGCACACTCCAGCCGGGACGGCCGGAGCCACCAGACGTCCGGCATCTGTCAACAGAAGGGAAATTAATGGAAGTATGAAACTTCCGGATGTCCGGCGCATCCATTCGAAGAGTTTCAGTGGACGTCCGGCGTCACGGACGATCGGTCCCTCTGAGCCATTGGGCGGCCGGCCCCGGCGGGACGTCCGGTACTGTCTGCGCCGCGATTTGGGCCAAAGCCCATGTACCCCTCCACTTCGCCCCCTTTTGCACTAAGACTATAAATAGGACCCCTCCTCCTCCTAGCTAGGGTTAGCATTGGATTAGCTCATGTTTGTGTGAGAGCCTTTGCTCATCCACTTGGATACTTCTCCTATAAGATCACGACCTCTTCGGAGAAGATCCCCCAAGCGGATTCAAGACCCCTCTTTAGGGAAGAACATCAAGGCCTCCTCTCGGAGAAGAACGGTTCCTTTGTATCCTTACCTTTGTTGACTTTGGATCTCGTGTATCTCTTATGTGTGTGGTGATCTAGCACTTGTGTGATTGATTCCTTGTCGGTTTAGTGATTCTCTCTCGTTTTCCCCGTGTTTTCCCTTTGTGCTTCCGCGTGTTCTTCGTGATCCCCCGTAGGATCCACTCCAAACGTGAAAGATCGACGCTATAGGGTTCCACCCTACATCACTCCCCCTCTCTCGTGGAGATCTATTCGATGTAATCTTCTTTTTGCGGTGTGTTTGTTGAGACCGATGAATTGTGGGTTTATGATCCAGCTTATCTATGAATAATATTTGAATCTTCTCTGAATTCTTTTATGTATGATTGAGTTATCTTTGCAAGTCTCTTGAATTATCCTTTTGGTTTGTGACTAGATTGGTAGTTCTTGCAATGGGAGAAGTGCTTAGCTTTGGGTGCAATCTTGCGATGTCCTTTCCCAGTGACAGAAGGGGCAGCAAGGCACGTATTGTATTGTTGCCATCGAGGATAACAAGATGGGTTTTTTTATCATGTTGCATGAATTTATCCCTCTACATCATGTCATCTTGCTTAAGGCGTTACTCTATTTTTAACTTAATACTCTAGAAGCATGCTGGATAGCTGTCGATGAGTGGAGTAATAGTAGTAGATGCAGAATCGTTTCGATCTACTTGTCTCGGATGTGATGCCTATATACATGATCATACCTAGATATACTCATAACTATGCTCAATTATGTCAATTGCTCAATAGCAATTTGTTCACCCACCATAGAATATCTATGCTCTTGAGAGAAGCCACTAGTGAAACCTATGGCCCCCGGGTCTATTCTCATCATATCAATCTCAATTACTTTATTACTTGGTTTGTTTTACTTTGCCTTTTACTTTTCACTTTGCATCTATATACCAAAAATATTATTTATCATCTCTATCAGATCTCACTCTCGTAAGTGACCGTGAAGGGATTGACAACCCCTAATCGCGTTGGTTGCGAGGAACTATCGTTTTGTGTAGGTACGAGGGACTTGTGCGTGGTCTTATACTGGATTGATACCTTGGTTCTCGAAAATCGAGGGAAATACTTACGCTACTTTGCTGCATCATCCTCTCCTCTTCGGGGAAATCCAACGTAGTGCTCAAGAGGTAGCACCGGCCCAAAAGAATGATCGAAGCCAGGAGTTAATGTCATTGAACACCCACTGCAGTGCATCTAGGATTAACAGTTGATGGATCAGTCTGGCCGTGATGACAGATTTGACAAGAATAAGCCTCCCCGACCTCTGAATGAGCCCTCGTTGCCAAGCAGGAACCAAGTGCCTAACCTGATCAAGAAGAGGTTGCCAATCTGGCTTGGAGAGCTTAGAGATGGTGAGTTGGATGCCAAGGTATTTGCAGGGAAAAGATCCCATAGTCAATTGAAGTATTCTGAAAACCCTGCTGCTATCCACGTCTAAACCTCGGATTATAATCGCCGTAGATTTTCTGTAGTTGACCCTGAGTCCCGAGGCCTCCACAAAAATATCGAGCGCAGCTCTCACAAAGTTCAAGTCCCTGGTGATGGGCTTGATGAAGAGGGCAACATCGTTCGCGTAGATCAAGAGCCGCTGCATGGCCGAGACACTAGAAAAGGAGCTATTCACGCCCTCATGCTCTGCCCTGGTGAAGATCGCCGACAAAGCCTCCACAGCCACAACGAACAGGAGGGGAGAGACAGGGTCCCCTTGGCGAAGCCCTTGAGCATGAGCAAAGCTGCGGCCCTGAACACCATTGACGATGACCTTTGTCGTGGCCGATTGCAACAAGATCGCAATCATCTAATCCAAGCACTGCCGAACCCCTTTTCCTTAGTACCTCAAAGATAAAAGGCTAGGAGAGCGAATCAAAGGCACGGGTGATGTCCAGTTTCAGGGAAACGCCCTTCTCCTTCCTCCTGAAAATTTTCCGCGCCACTTGTCTAACCAGGAGATAGTGGTCATGAAGGTTCCTCCCCACGATGAAGGCAGACTGATTTGTAGAGACAATTTCTTTCATGCGTGGGCGCGCTCTGTTGGCCAGAATCTTGGTGAAAAGCTTCGAAAAACTGTGCAGCAGGCTAATAGGGCGATAGTCCCCAGGTTCTTCCGCAACAGCTTTCTTTGGGATGAGCACGATGAGCGCTTTGTTGAGCTTTCTGAATCCTTGTCCGTCTCCTACATAAAGCTTGTGTAGAGCGACCATGATATCCGCCTTGATCACTGGCCAGGCTAACTGGTAGAAATCACTGGTGAACCCGTTGTCGCCCGGTGCTCTATCCGGAGGCATCTCCTTGATGACTTGCCAAACCTCCTCCTTGGAGAAAAGGCAATCCAGCTCCTGGAGATCCACAGGCTCCATGTCCAAGTAATCGAGATCCAGGGTGGCCTCGCGTGCATGCGCTCTCCCCAATAACCCCTCATAGGCCCGTGTGAAGATTTCCTGAATGTGATCCCTCCTCCCACACTGTCTTGATTTGGCCCAGAGTCGCTCGCTCTGCTCCGTCGTGAGCTTCCTCCTAACCCGCGCACGCGGCCATCTGGAGCATCGGCCGACACCGACGAGCCCACCGAGCCACACCGCCATTATCCTTCCCGATCTACCTCATCTTTCTCTTTTTCCTCTCTTCCTAGCCCATCCATGGTGACGACAGTGACCACAACGAGGCACTCCTCCTACTGCTCATCGACAACGCCATGGTCCCCACTGTTCCCTCCTCTGTGAGCATCGGATCGCCTAGATCTGGCCGACGAGGTCAACGACTAGCAGATGACTAGGATGTGGTGGTGCAGCGGGTGCTGGGGCTCCCTCCGGGGTGAAGTGGGCTCGCGCGCGGGTAATGTCTAAGGTCAGCATCGACGAGTGAAACATGACCGAACCGTAAATTCCTTCACCGAGGTCCATTTTAGTGCCCGGTGACGCTTCTTGTCCCCTTCTGAATGTCAAGAAATAAAAAATGAACATCCTTCTGTGTGTATTTTATGCATCTATTGTATGGCAGTAGGCAATTTTTCCATCCTTCTAAATTTGTTGAAGACTAGCTATTGTCTTTTGATAGGTTTGTGTGTAAATTGCCACTTAAATCAACTAAAGAAGATGCATGTTAGATATTCACGCCCTTGGAGTGTATGGCCATGCTTTTCTCTACAATTTTAGATTTATTTTTTGTTTTGGGATAATTGGTTTTATGTCCCTAGTTGGGTCACACTCTGCTGGTTTACCCCTAGATTTCGAAAACACGCGTTCCTGCCCAAACCACTTTGCTCGTCTTATGCTTTTGCCCTTTGACCTTTTGACTGTCACTTTGAAAACTTTATAACAAATTCATACTAACTCAAAAAATGCAAATAAGATATCAAAATGTTCAGAAAAAGATCATGTATATGTGCATGTCACTTGCATTCATGACAAAAGTGTTGGAAAGTCCCCATCTCAATTTTAGCTCATATGATCTTAGCATGAATAGTATAATCTAGAAATTTTGGAATGAAATTCAAAAAATTCTAAAAACATTGGTGGCAAACACTGACCAATGTTTTGAGTGCTTACCAAGTTTCATTAGGGAGTGACATTCGTGGAAGTCATACAAAAAAACAAATCAGTGATCCAAAACAAAAGCATTTTGGAGTGCTAGTTCTTTTGCCACGACTTCTACGAATGTCATTCACAGATGAACTTTGTAACCACTCAAAACATTGGTCAATATTTTCCACCAATTTTTTTAGAATTGTTTGAATTTGTTTTTAATTTTTCCTGATTGTATAGTTCATGCTAAGATCATATGAGCTAAAACTGAGATGGGGACTTTTCAACACTTTTTTCATGAATGCAAATGACATGCACATATAGGGGATATTTAGTGAACATTTTGATATATCATTTGCATTTTACCGAGTTAGAGTGACGGTCAAACGGTCAAAGGGAAAAAGAATAAGACGAGCAAAGTGGTTTGGGCAGGAACACGTGTTTTCGTTGAAAAATATGTACAACACATAAAACCAGCCGAGTGTGACCCAACTAGGGGCATAAATCCAATTATCCCTTTTGTTTCCATAACATGGCAAATTTACATAATTTTGTTTCATTTCACAAGGAAATTTATAAATTTTCTGTCCTAAATCATGGCATTTTTTAAAAGATTTTTTGTTTGTTTGTATGTCACATGGCAAATGTTTGAACTTATTCTCTCCTAGTCACATGACAGTTCTATATTTTTGTTTTGTCGAACAACAAGTTTACAAAAAAACATCATTAACTCACATGGCAAATCTACAAATGTTGTTCTCTCCAACATGCCTTATTTTTTTTTATTTCATGACTATTAGTCTGTAATTTTTCTAGTGGTAACTCTTTTACCCGTGAAAAATGGCAAATCATGTTGTTTTCCCATGCCAATTATGCTGTGTCTCCATGGTGAAATAAGATACGTTATTTTCCATGTCATCTTCAAATTCATCGCCATGGGAAACTTCCTTTTTTACACATGACAATTATTAGTTATTATTTTTTTTCTTTTTATATGACCGCCTTAATATGGTGTTAATGTTGGTTTTTGTGGACTTCCTGATTGGATTAGGGGCTAGTGTGGCTTTGTTAGGAGAGACCGAGAGACATAGTTTGTACAAGTACCGTGGCAAATATAATTTCAGAGTAATGACAAATGTAATAGGAAAGAAATAGTTTTGTACTAGCTAGTCCCATCATACATATTATTGGCCCATGGAAAATTTAGAGCATGGCAAAAAATCTACCACACACGACAATTTTTGTAAAGCTATACCATTTTTTACCCTACATGAATGAAGGAAATATGCCCTAGAGGCAATAATAAAGTTGTTATTTTATATTTACTTATATCATGATAAATGTTTATTATTCATGCTAGAATTGTATTAACCGGAAACTTGATACATGTGTGGATACATAGACAAAACACCATGTCCCTAGTAAGCATCTACTAGACTAGCTCATTAATCAAACATGGTTAAGTTTCCTAACCATAGACATGTGTTGTCATTTGATGAACGGGATCACATCATTAGCAAAATGATGTGATGGACAAGACCCATCCGTTAGCATAGCATATTGATCGTTCAGTTTTATTGCTATTGCTTTCTTCATGCCAAATACATATTCCTTCGACTATGAGATTATGCAACTCCCGGATACCGGAGGAATGCCTTGTGTGCTATCAAACGTTCCAATGTAACTGGGTGATTATAAAGATGCTCTACAGGTATCTCCGAAGGTGTTTGTTGGGTTGGCATATATCGAGATTAGGATTTGTCACTCCGAATATCGGAGAGGTATCTTTGGGCCCTCTCTGTAATGCACATCATATGAAGCCTTGCAAGCAATGTGACTAATGACTTAGTTATGGGATGATGCACTACGGAACGAGTAAAGAGACTTGCGAATAACGAGATTGAACTAGGTATGAAGATACCGGCAATCGAATCTCGGGCAAGTAACATACCGATGACAAAGGGAATAACGTATGTTGAGATTGCGGTTTGACCGATAAAGATCTTCGTAGAATATGTGGGAACCAATATGAGCATCTAGGTTCTGCTATTGGTTATTGACTGGAGAGGTGTCTCAGTCATGTCTACATAGTTCTCGAATTCGTAGGGTCCGCACGCTTAACATTCGATGACGATATGTATTATATGAGTTATGTGTTTTGGTGACCGAAGGTTGTTAGGAGTCCCGGATGAGATCACGGACATGACGAGGAGTCTCGAAATGGTCGAGAGGTAAAGATTGATATATTGGAAGGTTATATTCGGACACCGGAATGGTTCTGGAATGTTTCGGGGATTTTTCAGAGTACCGAGGGGTTACCGGACCCCCCCCCCCCCGGGGGAAAGTTAATGGGCCTCTTGGGCCATAGGGGAGAGGAGGAGGTAGGCCACAGGAGGTGGTGCCCCCACCCTCCATGGGAGTCCGAATTGGACTAGGGGAGGGGGCGCGGTGATGAAGTCATGTACCTAGGGTAGGGTCATGGACCTGTCCAAAGTACCCTCCCCAAGGACATCTTCAGAAGAAGCTGCCTTCAGTCGACCAAGAGGGATTCCACTCGACGAACTCGAAGGCACTCGACCATGAAGACTCACTTGACCACCAGGAGATTAAGAGCCACTCTGTATCCAAACGGTCTGTAATTAAGTAGTCTTTATGGCCATGATGACACTTTATGTAGGGTGTTACCAGTAACGCCAATCCTTTATGTACTTTAAACCTGCATAGCGAGGGTGGGAGGGTGCAGCAGACACTATATAAGCCACCCCCTCCTCGGTGTAAAGGGTTCGCACCTCAGAACTCATCGCATATAATCCAGTCGACCGCCTCCGGGCTCCGAGACGTAGGGCTGTTACTTCCTCCGAGAAGGGCCTGAACTCGTAAATCTCTCGCGTATACAACTACTCCATAGCTAGGATCTTGCCTCTCCATACCTACCCCCCATTCTACTGTCAGTCTTAGTACCATGACAGTTGGCGCCTATCATGGGGCTGGTGTCTTAGCAACTTTTGGGAGATGTTGCAATTGTTCCGATTGCCTTAATCATGGTTTCTGGCGGAGTTCTGGTCGAGGGCCGTGAGATCCGTCTAGGTGCGCTCATTTTCATCGCCGACGACTCCGCTTGGCTCCAGGAGGCTCCACTCGACATCGACGCGCTCCCCATCCGCGGTGCGACGCATTTTCGGGCGTGTGTCCACGACGTCCTGCTGCGGCAACCGTCGACTCCGTATCGGTCGATTCCCGTGTCGTCCTCCCTCCCTGTCTCCCGCCAGCGCAAGCGCTCTAGCCGGTCAGGGCTCCAGCGGTGGGTGAGACACGCAGTGGCTCGCCAGTCGGCCACCACCCAAGTCGCGGCAATCGAGCCCGACGAATCTCTCTACGGCCTGTTCGATCGCCGACTAGCTCGTAGAGGCGCATCCAGTCGACGGCGAGCGATCCAGCGGGAGGTTACGATGGTCAATGGGCCTCATAGTCCTTCCGGCTTCCCCGCACCAGCAGGATAGGCGGCGGGCGACCCGCTCGAGCCCACGAGGAATATCAACCGAGCCACTCACTTCTCTGCAAAGGGAAGATCTTCGCCGCCGGAACATGGATGCCTGCATACTCCCATCACGGGAGAAACTCCGAGGCTCGTGCCTTGGAAGAAGCGCGTTGTGCAACAGCTGAACGCACTCGACCGAGAACCTCCAGCGAGCACTCGGCGAACATGCACGGCAGCGAGTACCGACTCGGTCGGCGTCGGCTCTTTCCGCAACCAACTCGGTATATCGAACCCGATTCAGAATTTAGCAGCCGCGGCCCGCATAGCGAGTCAATTCAGCCCTCTCGATCGGAGGTCGGGCGAGGTTTGATCAGATCCGGGATTTGCTCCGGGCGGCGAGGATCGAAATTCAGGCGTGTCACGATCCGCATAGCAGATTCACAGTCGATCCGTTGCTGCGAATACTATCCAGTCGGCTCATAGCCCAAGATCGCCTCCGCGGCGCGAAGGACGTGAAGGTCGGCGTGACCAGTATGATGACCGATTTGATCGTGATGATAGGCGTCGAGTGCCCTCCTCCCCAAGGGTGGGTCTTACGCCCATCGGCAAAGAAGATGACAGCGCCAACTTCGGTGTTGGCGAAGAGTTCCGATCGACCCCAGGGAACCAGGCTTTGATGCGAGATCCATCATCGTGCAAGGTTTGGTCGATCGGAACAGAGCTCATTGAGGTGGTCACAACAGAGATGCACCCACTAGCAGTCGAGTCCATGTTTCAGGTCCCGAATGCTTTAGCAGAGCCATCAGAGCCACAATGATACCCCCCAACTTCAGGTTGGCGACTTGGGTAAGTAAGTTAACTGGTGAGTCCAAGCCCGAAACCTGGCTTGAAGACTACCGAGTGGTGGTACAGATTGGCGGCGGTAATCATGAGGTGGCCATGAAGCACTTACCACTCATGTTGGAGGGTTCGGCCAGGGCCTGGTTGAATCAGTTAGCTCCTAGCAGCATTTACACTTGGGAAGATCTTTCCGAGTGTTAAATCAAGACATTTGAGGAACGTGCAAGTGACCAGCAGGATTAATGAGCTGCAAGTCTGCGTCTGAAGTCGAATGAAACCACGAGATTACATACGAGATGGATCACTTTGCATCATATGGTGGAGAGCGTGTCGATCATCGGCGATCTGTGCCTTCAAGGATGGAGTTAAACAGTGTTAAGTTTGAAGTTTGGTCGGATTTGGAGATATGACCTGAGTCGAATGATGGAGATTGCCACCAAATGCGCCAATGGTGAAGAAGAGGATCGACTCGAGTGGCAAGTACAAGCGAGTCGATCGAAAAAAAACTCGGTCGGAGCGAAGCGGAAGCCGAGCCAGCTGCTCCTGGAGAGGCTCCGGCCATGACTCGGGGCAAATTCAAAGGAAAGCCCAAAGGATCCTGGAACCCCAAGAAGGTGAAAGATAAGGAAGGAAATGATGTGATGGATCTGCCGTGTCACATCCACACGAAGAAAGACGAAGAGGGTAACTTCATCTACCCGAAACATACCACTCGCCAGTGCCGGCTTTTAATCTAGCAATTTCAAGGAAAACAGCCCAAGGACAAGGAAAAGGAGTCGGAGAAGGCTGAGGACAAAGAGGACAGTGATGGAGGATACCCCCATGTCAATTCCACCCTGATGATTTTTGCTGATGTGGAGAGCAAAAGTCGATTGAAAGTTATCAACCGTGAGGTAAATATGGTCGCTCCGGCGACACCAAGCTATTTGAGGTGGTCTCAAACTGCCATTACGTTCGACCAGTCTGATCACCCGACTCACATAGCCACCCCTGCGAGGCAAGCTTTGGTGGTTGACCCAGTCGTCGAAGGCACTCGACTGACTAAGGTGCTGATGGATGATGGTAGTGGACTGAATATATTGTATGCGGAGACGCTAACGGGAATGGGCATTCCGATGTCCAGACTCAGCTCCAGCAACATGAGTTTTCATGGAGTCATTCCTGGAAAGAAAGCTGAGTCACTCGGCCAACTAGCTCTAGATGTGGTGTTCGGCGACTCGAAGCATTTCCGCAAAGAGAAGCTGACATTTGAAGTCGTGGATTTCCAGAGCGCTTACCATGCTATTTTGGGAAGACCAGCTTATGCACGGTTCATGGCTCGACCATGCTACGTGTACCTCAAACTGAAGATGCCTGGCCCCAAAGGCGTGATCACTATCACTGGCAATCGGAAGAAGGCATAAGAGTGTTTTCAGAAAGGTTCGAAGATTGCCAATTCCCAGATAACAGTGGTAGAGCTAGAGGAATACAAGAAAAATGCAGATCCGAGTGATTTGTTGCGGGCCAAGAAGCCCGCCACAGAGTCAGCGTTCCAGTCGTCTGGTGAGACGAAGCCCGTTCACATTCACCCGACCGATCCCAGCGCAGCTCCGATCCATATTTCCACAACACTCGACTCTAAATAGGAAGAAGCGCTCATCCAGTTCCTCCGTGAGAACTGGGACATCTTTGCATGGAAACCTGCTGACATGCCGGGTGTTCCCAGGGGGCTGGCTGAGCATCATCTAAGAGTCGACTCAAAAGCAAAACCTGTCAAAGAACATCTTCAACGGTCCGCCGTCCAGAAGAGAAAGGCCATTGGCGAGGAGGTGGCTCGACTCCTGGCAGCAGAGTTTATCTGAGAGATATACCACTCCGAGTGGCTCGCCAATGTCGTCATGGTCCCTAAGAAGGACAAGTCACTTCGCATGTGCATCGATTTCAAACATATCAATCGGGCCTGCCCGAAAGATCATTTTCCTCTCCCTCGCATTGACCAAATTGTCGACTCGACTGCGGGATGCGAGAGATTGTCTTTTTTAGACGCCTATTCCGGGTACCATCAGATCCGTCTGTATGGACCCGACGAGATCAAAACAGCTTTCATCACTCCATTCGGGTGCTTCTGCTATGTCACCATGCCATTCGGTCTCAAGAATGCCGGAGCCACGTTCATGAGGATGATTCAAAAGTGTTTACTCACTCAAAACAGTCGGAATGTGGAAGCGTACATGGATGATATCATGGTCAAGTCACGAAAGGGTTCCGACCTGTTGACTGACCTCGCTGAAACATTTGCCAATCTCAGGAGGTATGATATCAAGCTTAATCCATCAAAGTGCACATTCGGAGTTCCTGGTGGAAAGTTACTCGGTTTTCTTGTTTCAGAATGAGGAATTGACGCTAACCCAGAAAAAGTTGGCACCATACTCCAAATGAAACGCATACAATGCGTGTGCGATGTCGAAGCTTCTTGGATGCTTGGCCGCGTTAAGTCGATTCATCTCTTGCCTTGGTGAAAAGGCATTGCCTCTTTACCGACTGATGAAGAAGGCAGACAAGTTTGAGTGGACTCCAGAAGCTGATGCAGCGTTTGCCGAGCTAAAAGCTCTACTCTCCACCCAGCCGGTGCTTGCTACTCCAATCAGCAAAGAGCCTCTGTTGCTTTACATTGCAGCCACAGGACAAGTCATCAGTACAGTACTTACAGTCGAGCTGGAAGAAGAAGGGAAAGCATTCAAAGTTCAGCGCCCAGTGTATTATCTCTCTGAAGTTTTGACTCCGTCGAAGCAAAGATATCCTCATTATCAGAAGCTTGTGTATGGGATCTATATGACCATAAAGAAGGTTGCTCATTATTTCTCTGATCATTCCATTACGATTAAATCGAACGCTCCATTGTCGAGATTACACTGTGAGAGATGCAACCGGTCGAGTGGCTAAATGGGCGATTGAACTCCTTCCCTTGATATCAAGTTTGAGGCAAAAAAGCCATTAAGTCCCAAGCAATAGCAGATTTCCTTGCCGAGTTGATTGAACAACAGCAGCCGACTCAAGTTCACTCGAGCATTGGACCATGTTCTTTGATGGCTCTAAGATGTTAAATGGTTCGGTCTTTGGGCTAGTTTTAGTTCCCCGTGGAGATAAGCTCGGATATGTGCTCCAGATCCACTTTTATTCCTCAATAATGAAGCGAATATGAGGCACTTCTATATGGGTTGCGCATGGCCATTTCACTTTCGGCGTCCGTCGCCTTATGGTTTATGGCGACTCAGATTTGGTGGTCAATCGGTGATGAAGGAGTGGGCGTTAGAAGCCCGACCATGATTGGATCTTGCAATGCAAAGAGGAAGCTTGAAAAGAAATTCGAAGGGTTAGAGCTCTACCATATACCCTGACTGAAGAATCAAGCAGCTGATGATTTGGCGAAGATAGGTTCCAAGAGAGAAGCCATTCCCAGTGATGTGTTCTTGGAGCATATCCATACTCCATAAGTCAAAGAAGATCCTTTTACCAAAGAAGCTCCGCAGCCTAAAAGTGTCATGGATCCGACTGTTGTCGAAGTTCTAGTAGTGGTCGACCTGATCATGGAAGTTCTGGTGATCACTCCCGATTGGACAGTGCCGTATATCGCGTATATCTTAAGGAAAGAGCTCCCAGAGGATGAAGAGGAGGCTCGACAGATCGTCCATCGATCTAAAGCCTTTACTGTGATAAGGGGACAGTTGTACAGAGAAAGCGCGACTGGAGTTGGTCAGAAATGCATAACGCCAAAAGAAGGTCGAATAATCCTTGACGACATCCACTCGGGGACCTGTTGTTGGGGAACGTAGTAATTTCAAAAAAATTCCTACGCACACGCAAGATCATGGTGATGGCATAGCAACGAGAGGGGAGAGTGTTCGTCCACGTACCCTCGTGACCGTAAGCGGGCGTTAACTGGCGTGGTTGATGTAATCGTATGTCTTCACGATCCGACCGATCGAAGCACCGAGCGTCACGGAGCCTCCGAGTTCAGCACACGTTCAGCTCGATGGCGATCTCGGCCTCCGATCCAGCCGAGCTCGGAGATGAGTTCCGTCGGCCGATGATGGCGTGGTGGCGATGATGATGTTCTATCGGCGCAGGGCTTCGCCTAAACTCCGCGACGATATGACTGAGGTGAAATATGGTGGAGGGGGCACCGCACACGGCTAAGGAATGATTCGTAGATCAACTTGTGTGTCTATGGGGTGCCCCCCTGCCCCCGTATATAAAGGAGCAAGGGTGGGAGGCCGGCCGGCCCCTTGGGCGCGCCAAGGGAGGAGGAATCCTCCTCCTAGAAGGAGTAGGACTCCTCCTTTCCTACTCCTACTAGGAGGGGAAGGAAGGGGAGAGGGGAAGGAAGGGGGCCCCCCTCCTAGTCCAATTCGGACCAGAGGGGGGAGGGGGCGCGTGGCCCATGCTGGCCGCCCCTCTCTCCTTTCCCCTAAAGCCCATAAGGCCCAATACTCTCCCGGGGGGTTCCGTAACCCCCCAACACTCGGTTTTCTCCGAAATCACCCGGAACACTTCCGGTGTCCGAATATAGTCGTCCAATATATCAATCTTTATTTCTCGACCATTTTGAGACTCCTCGTCATGTCCGTGATCACATCCGGGACTCCAAACAAACTTCGGTACATCAAAACTTATAAACTCATAATAAAACTATCATCGTAACGTTCAGCGTGCGGACCCTACGGGTTCGAGAACTATGTAGACATGACCTAGAACCATTCTCGGTCAATAACCAATAGCGGGACCTGGATGCCCATATTGGTTCCTACATATTCTCTGAAGATCTTTATCGGTCAAACCGCATAACAACATCGTTGTTCCTTTGTCATCGGTATGTTACTTGCCCGAGATTTGATCGTCGGTATCCAATACCTAGTTCAATCTCGTTACGCAAGTCTCTTTACTCGCTCAGTAATACATCATCTTATAACTAACTCATTAGTTACAATGCTTGCAAGGCTTAGGTGATGAGTATTACCGAGAGGGCCGAGATACCTCTCCGACAATCGGAGTGAAAAACCTAATCTCGAATTATGCCAACCCAACATGTACCTTCGAAACACACAGAGAGCACCTTTATAATCACCCAGTTATGTTGTGACGTTTGGTAGCACACAAAGTGTTCTTCCGGTAAACGGGAGTTGCACAATCTCATAGTTGCAGGAACTTTGTATAAGTCATGAAGAAAGCAATAGCAATATACTAAATGATCAAGTGCTAGGTTAACGGAATGGGTCATGTCAATCACATCATTCTCCTAATGATGTGATCCCATTAATCAAATGACAACACATGTATATGGTTAGGAAACATAACCATCTTTGATTAATGAGCTAGTCAAGTAGAGGCATACTAGTGACTTTATGTTTGTCTATATATTCACATATGTATCATGTTTCCGGTTAATACAATTCTAGCATGAATAATAAACATTTATCATGATATGAGGAAACAAATAATAACTTTATTATTGCCTCTAGGGCATATTTCCTTCAGTCTCCCACTTGCACTAGAGTCAATAATCTAGATTACATAATAATGATTCTAACACCCATGGAGTCTGGGTGCTGATCATGTTTTGCTCGTGAGAGAGGCTTAGTCAACGGGTCTGCAACATTCAGATCCGTATGTATCTTGCAAATCTCTATGTCTCCCACTTGGACTTGGTCCCGAATGGAATGGAAGCGTCTCTTGATGTGCCTTGTCCTCTTGTGAAATCTGGATTCCTTTACCAAGGCAATTGCACCAAATTGTCACGAAAGATCTTCATTGGTCGATGCACTAGATATGACACCTAGATCGAAATGAACTCCTTCATCCGACTCCTTCATTTGCTGCTTCGAAGCAGCTATGTACTCCGCTTCACATGTAGATCCCGCTCTGACGCTTTTTTTAGAACTGCACCAACTTACAGCTCCACCGTTTAATAAAAACACGTATCCGGTTTGCGATTTAGAATCGTCCGGATCGATGTCAAAGCTTACATCGGCGTAACCATTTACGACTAGCTCTTTGTCACCTCCATATCGAGAAACATATCCTTAGTCCTTTTCGGGTTTTCGGGATGTTCTTGACCGCTGTCGATGATCCACTCTGGATTACTTTGGTACCTTCCTGCCAAGCTTATTGCTAAGCATCGTCGGTCTGGTACACAAGATTGCATACATGATAGAGCCTATGGCTGAAGCATAGGAACATTTTCATTTTCTCTCTATCTTCTGCTGTGGTGGGGCATTGAGTTTGACTCAACTTCACACCTTGTAGCACAGTAAGAATCCTTTCTTTGCACGATCCATTTTGAACTTTTTCAAAATTTTGTCAAGGTATGTGCTTTGTGAAAGTCCTATTAAGCGTCTTGATCTATCTCTATAGATCTTGATGCCCAATATGTAAGCAGCTTCACGAGGTCTTTCATTGAAAAACTTTTATTCAAGTATCCCTTTATGCTATCCAGAATTCTATATCATTTCTAATTAATAATATGTCATCTACATAAAAATCAGAAATGCTCTGAGCTCCCACTCACTTTCTTGTAAATCTGAGCTTCTCCAAAAGTCTCAGATAAAACCATATGCTTTGATCACACTATCAAAGCGTTTATTCCAACTCGAGATGCTTGCACGGTCCATAAATGGAATACTAGATCTTGCACACTTTATCAAGACCTTTTGGATCAACAAAACCTTCCGGCTGCATCATATACAACTCTTCTTCTAGAAATCCATTCAAGAATGCGGTCTTGACATCCATTTGCCAAATTTCATAATCATGAAATGCAGCAATAGCTAACATGATTCGACAGACTTAAGCATCGCTACGGGTGAGAAAGTCTCATCGTAGTCAACCCCTTGAACTTGTCGAAAACCTTTTGCAACAAGTCAAGCTTTATAAACGATTATATTACCATCAGCGTCGGTCTTCTTCTTAAAGATCCATTTATTCTCAATGGCTTGCCGATCATCGGGCAAGTCAACCAAAGTCCATACTTTGTTTTCATACATGGATCCCATCTCAGATTTCATGGCTTCTAGCCATTTTGCGGAATCTGGCTCATCATCGCTTCCTCATAGTTCGTAGGTTCATCATGGTCAAGTAACATGACTTCCGAATAGGATTACCGTACCACTCAGTGCGGATCTTACTCTGGTAGACCTACGAGGTTCAGTAGAAACTTGATCTGAAGTTTCATGATCATTATCATTAGCTTCCTCACTAACTGGTGTAGTTGTCACAGGAATCGGTTCTCGTGACGAACTACTTTCCAATAAGGGAGTAGATACAGTTATCTCATCAAGTTCTACATTCCTCCCACTCACTTCTTTCGAGAGAAACTCCTTCTCTAGAAAGGATCCATTCTTAGCAATGAATGTCTTGCCTTCGGATCTGTGATAGAAGGTGTACCCAACAGTCGCTTTTGGGTATCCTATGAAGACGCATTTCTCCGATTTAGGTTCGAGCTTATCTAGTTGCAGTTTCTTCACATAAGCATCGCAGCCCCAAACTTTAAGAAATGACAACTTTGGTTTCTTGCCAAACCACAGTTCATAAGGCGTCGTCTCAACGGATTTTGATGGTGCCCTATTTAACGTGAATGCGGCCGTCTCTAAAGCATAACCCCAAAACAATAGCGGTAAATCAGTAAGAGACATCATAGATCGCACCATATCAAGTAAAGTACGATTACGACGTTCGGACACACCATTTCGTTGTGGTGTTCTAGGTGGCGTGAGTTGCGAAACTATTCCACATTGTTTCAAGTGTAGGCCAAACTCGAAACTATTCTTGTTACAATGATTTTCCACTTCACTCTGAAATTCTTTGAATTTTTCAAATGTTTCAGACTTGTGTTTCATCAAGTAGATATACCCATATCTGCTCAAATCATCTGTGAAGGTGAGAAAATAACGATACCCGCCGTGAGCCTCAACATTCATTGGGCCACAAACATCAGTATGTATGATTTCCAACAAATCAGTTGCTTGCTCCATAGTTCCGGAGAACGGTGTTTTAGTCATCTTGCCCATAAGGCACGGTTCGCAAGTACCAAGTGATTCATAATCAAGTGATTCCAAAAGTCCATCAGTATGGAGTTTCTTCATGCGCTTTACTCCGATATGACCCAAACGGCAGTGCCACAAATAAGTTGCACTATCATTATCAACTCTGCATCTTTTGGTTTCAACACTATGAATATGTGTTTCACTACTATCGAGATTTAATAAAAATAGACCACTCTTCAAGGGTGCATGACCATAAAAGATATTACTCATATAAATAGAATAACCATTATTCTCTGATTTAAATGAATAACCGTCTCGCATCAAACAAGATCCGGATATAATGTTCATGCTCAACGCGGCACCAAATAACAATTATTCAGGTCTAAAACTAATCCGAAGGTAGATGTAGAGGTAGCGTGCCGACCGCGATCACATCGACTTTGGAACCGTTCCCACGCGCATCGTCACCTCGTCCTTGGCGATGCTCGCTTATTCCGTAGTCCCTATTTGAGTTGCAAATATTAGCAGAGAACCGATATCAAATACCCAGGTGCTACTACGAGCTCTAGTTAGGTACACATCAATAACATGTATATCACATATACCTTTGTTTACTTTGCCATCCTTCTTATCCGCCAAATACTTGGGGCAGTTCCGCTTCGGTGACCGATCGCTTGCGGTACAAGCACTCGATTTCAGGCTTAGGTCCGGACTTGGGTTTCTTCTCTTGAGCAACAACTTGCTTGCTGTTCTTCTTGAAGTTCCTTCTTCTTCCCTTTGCCCTTTTCTTGAAACTAGTGGTCTTGTTGACCATCAACACTTGATGCTCCTTCTTGATTTCTACCTCCGCAGCTTTTAACAAAGGCGAAGAGCTCGGGAATAGTCTTGTTCATCCCTTGCATATTATAGTTCATCACAAAGCTCTTGTAGCTTGGTGGCGATGATTGGAGAATTACATCAATGATGCTATCATCCGGAAGATTAACTCCCGTTGAATCAAGTGATTATTATACCCGGACATTTTGAGTATATGCTCACCGACGAACTATTCTCCTCCATCTTGCAGCTATAGAACTTATTGGAGACTTCATATCTCTCAATCCGGGCATTTGCTTGAAATATTAACTTCAACTCTGGAACATCTCATATGCTCCATGACGTTCAAACGTCGTTGAAGACCGGTTCTAAGCCGTAAAGCATGGCACATCGAACTATAGAGTAGTCATCGACTTTGCTCGCGGACGTTCTTAACGTCGTCGTGAGCATCGGCAAGAGTTCTGCACCCAGCGGTGCTTCGGGGCGTAACTTTTACATGCAGCAATGAGGATAATCCTCAGGTTACGGACCCAGTCCGTGTAATTGCTACCATCATCTTTCAACTTTGCTCTCTCAAGGAATGCATTAAAATTCAACGGAACAACAGCACGATACTATCAGGTACTAAGTTCATGATAAATTTAAGTTCAATTAATCATATTACTTACGAACTCCCACTTAGATAGACATCTCTCTAGTCATCTAAGTGATCACGTGATCCAAATCAACTAAACCATAACCGATCATCACGTGAGATGGAGCAGTTTTCAATGGTGAACATCACTATGTTGATCATATCTACTATATGATTCACGCTCGACCTTTCGGTCTCCGTGTTCCGAGGCCATATCTGCATATGCTAGGCTCGTCAAGTTTAACTTTGAGTATTCGCGTGTGCAAAACTGTCTTGCACCCGTTGTAGATGGACGTGAGCTTATCACACCCGATCATCACGTGGTGTCCGGGCACGACGAACTTTGGCAATGGTGCATACTCGGGAGAACACTTCTTGATAATTTTAGTGAGAGATCATCTTAAAATGCTACCGTCAATCAAAGCAAGATAAGATGCATAAAGGATAAACATCACATGCAATCAATATAAGTGATATGATATGGCCATCATCATCTTGTGCTTGTGATCTCCATCTCGAAGCACCGTCGTGGTCACCATCGTCACCGGTAGCGACACCTTGATCTCCATCGTAGCATCGTTGTCGTTCGCCATCTATTGCTTCTCGACTATTGCTACCGCTTAGTGATAAAGTAAAGCAATTATAGGGCGTTTGCATTTCATACAATAAGCGACAACCATATGGCTCCTGCCGATTGCCGATAACCGGTTACAAAACATGATCATCTCATACAATAAAATATAGCATCACGTCTTGACCATATCACATCACAACATGCCTGCAAAAACAAGTTAGGCGTCCTCTACTTTGTTGTTGCAAATTTTACGTGGCTGCTACGGGCTTAGCAAGAACCGTTCTTACCTACGCATCAAAAACCACAACAATAGTTCGTCAAGTTGGTGCTGTTTTAACCTTCGCAAAAGACCGGGCGTAGCCACACGATTCAGCTAAAGTGAGAGAGCGAGACACCCGCCAGCCACCTTTAAGCACGAGTGCTCGTAGCAGTGAAACCAGTCTCGCGTAAGCGTACCGTAATGTCGGTCCGGGCGCTTCATCTCACAATACCGCCCGAACCAAAGTATGACATGCTGATAAGCGGTATGACTTGTATCGCCCAGAACTCACTTGTGTTCTACTCGTGCATATAACATCAACGCGCATAAAACCTAGGCTCGGATGCCCTTTGTTGGGGAACGTAGTAATTTAAAAAATTCCTACGCACACGCAAGATCATGGTGATGGCATAGCAACGAGAGGAGAGTGTTCGTCCACGTACCCTCATAGACCGTAAGCGGCGTTAACACAACGCGGTTGATGTAGTCGTCGTCTTCACGATCCGACCAATCCAAGCACCGAACGTACGGAGCCTCCGAGTTCAGCACACGTTCAGCTCGATGACGATCTCCGGCCTCCGATCCAGCCGAGCTCCGGAGATGAGTTCCGTCAGCACGACGGCATGGTGACGATGATGATGTTCTATCGGCGCAAGGCTTCGCCTAAACTCCGCGACGATATGACCGAGGTGGAATATGGTGGAGGGGGGCACTACACACGGCTAATGAACGATCCGTAGATCAACTTGTGTGTCTATGGGGTGCCCCCCTGCCCCCGTATAGAAAGGAGCAAGGGGGGAGGCCGGCCGGCCCCTTGGGCACGCCAAGGGAGGAGGAATCCTCCTCCTAGTAGGAGTAGGACTCCTCCTTTCCTACTCCTACTAGGAGGGGGAAGGAAGGTGGAGAGGGGGAAGGAAAGGGGGGGCGCCGCCCCCCCCCCCCTCCTAGTCCAATTCGGACCAGAGGGGGGAGGGGGCGTGCGGCCCATGCTGGCCACCCCTCTCTCCTTTCCCCTAAAGCCCATAAGGCCCAATACACTCCCAGGGGGTTCCGGTAACCCCCCGGCACTCCGGTTTTCTCTGAAATCACCCGGAACACTTCCGGTGTCCGAATATAGTCGTCCAATATATCAATCTTTATGTCTCGACCATTTCAAGACTCCTCGTCATGTCCGTGATCACATCCGGGACTCCGAACAAACTTTGGTACATCAAAACTTATAAACTCATAATAAAACTGTCATCGTAACGTTAAGCGTGCGGACCCTACAGGTTCGAGAACTATGTAGACATGACCTAGAACCATTCTTGGTCAATAACCAATAGCGGGACCTGGATGCCCATATTGGTTCCTACATATTCTACGAATATCTTTATCGGTCAAACCGCATAACAACATACGTTGTTCCCTTTGTCATCGGTATGTTACTTGCCCGAGATTTGATCGTCGGTATCCAATACCTAGTTCAATCTCGTTACCGGCAAGTCTCTTTACTCATTCTGTAATACATCATCTTATAACTAACTCATTAGTTACAATGCTTGCAAGGCTTAGGTGATGAGTATTACCGAGAGGGCCCACAGATACCTCTCCGACAATCAGAGTGACAAAACCTAATCTCGAATTATGCCAACCCAACATGTACCTTCGGAAACACCGGTAGAGCACCTTTATAATCACCCAGTTACGTTGTGACGTTTGGTAGCACACAAAGTGTTCTTCCGGTAAACGGGAGTTGCACAATCTCATAGTTGCAGGAACTTTGTATAAGTCATGAAGAAAGCAATAGCAATATACTAAACGATCAAGTGCTAGGTTAACGGAATGGGTCATGTCAATCACATCATTCTCCTAATGATGTGATCCCATTAATCAAATGACAACACATGTCTATGGTTAGGAAACATAACCATCTTTGATTAATGAGCTAGTCAAGTAGAGGCATACTAGTGACTTTATGTTTGTCTATGTATTCACACATGTATCATGTTTCCGGTTAATACAATTCTAGCATGAATAATAAACATTTATCATGATATGAGGAAATAAATAATAACTTTATTATTGCCTCTAGGGCATATTTCCTTCACCTGTGGCCATCATGCGTCCTCTCGGACCATCGTAGCCAAAGCATACCGAGCCGAATTTTACTGGCCAAGAGCGAATGAAATGGAAAAGGAGATAGTCGACAAGTGTGAGGGATGTCAATTTTACTCCAATATGTCACACAAGCCCGCCTCAGCTTTAAAGACCATACCACTCGTCTGGCCCTTTGCGGTATGGGGGCTGGATATGGTTGGACCCTTGAGAACAGGCAGAAGTGGTTTCACACATGTGCTGGTAGCAGTCGACAAGTTCACCAAGTGGATTGATGCTAAACCCATCAAGAACCTTGATGCCGGCACTGCTGTCAGTTTCATCAGAGAGTTGATATTCAGATATGGAGTCCCACACAGCATCATCGCTGATAACGGGTCCAACTTCGATTCCGAGGAATTCAGGGCGTTCTGCACATCTCAGGGCACACGAGTCGACTATGCTTCAGTCGCTCATCCTCAGTCGAATGGACAGGCAGAACGAACCAACGGCTTCATTCTCAAAGGGTTGAAACCCCGATTGATGCGTGATCTCAAACATGGAGCTGGTGCATGGGTCGAAGAACTTCCATCAGTGCTTTGGGGATTAAGGACCACGCCTAACCGGTCGACTGGTAAAACTCTGTTCTTCTTGGTCTACGGAGCTGAAGCGGTCTTGCCGAGTGACACCTTCTAACGCTCCCAGTCGAGCTCTACAATCAAGCGAGAACAAGCACGGCAGGATGCAGTCGACCTTCTAGAGGAAGAAAGGGAGATGGGTCTGATTCAGTCGACCATTTACCAGCAGGACTTGCGTCGCTTCCACGCCAAAAACGTGAAGAGTCAAGCCTTCCATGAAGGAGATTTGGTTCTCTGAGTGGATCAGCAGAAACCACACAAGCTCGCTCCTTCCTGGGAAGGTCTCTTCATCGTCACCAAGGTTCTCCACAATGGAGCGTACCGTCTTTACAACGTCGAGCACAAGATCGACGAGCCCCTAGCTTGGAACGCGGAGCTGCTCCGCCCCTTTTACACTTAAGTAGCCACTCGGAAATGTAATAAAAGCACTTCTGAAGTTCATTTTTCAAAAGACAATAGTGTTATAATTTTCCCAGTGATTGTTGTCACTTTTGTTTGTTCAATAAAATTCCCCCCCCCAGTGGGTGGCTTAGCTGCGAATCTGTTTTGCCTAAGTTTGTAAAAAAATCCTTGCCGAGTGGTGAGCCAGCCTCCCACTCGGGGGCTTAGCTGCGAATCCGTTTCGCCTAAGTACTTTAAAATCCTGCCGAGTGGTGAGCCAGCCTCCCACTCGGAGGCTTAGGCTGCAGTCCAAGTACTCGCCTAAGTTCTAATAAAATCCTACCGAGTGGTGAGACAGCCTCCCACTCGGAGGCTTAGCTGCGATCCAAGTACTCGCCTAAGTTTTAATAAAATCCTACCGAGTGGTGAGCCAGACTCCCACTCGGAGGCTTAGCTGCAGTCCAAGTACTCGCCTAAGTTTTAATAAAATCCTACCGGGTGGTGAGCCAGACTCCCACTCGGAGGCTTAGCTGCAGTCCAAGTACTCGCCTAAGTTTTAATAAAATCCTACCAAGTGGTGAGCCAGCCTCCCACTCGAGAGCTTAGCTGCAGCATAGCGCTCGCCTAAGTACAAGTTTAACATGCGCTCCGCAAGGAAGACGAGGTGCAGGTCGACTGCTACCCTCTTCTTCCGAGCTACGCCACAAGTATAATGTGCTCTCCGCAAGGAGGACGAGGTACAGGTCGACTGCCACTTCTCCTTCTGAGTTACGCCACAAGTATAGTGTGTGCTCCGCAAGGAAGACAAGGTGCAGGTCGATCGATGCCTTCTTCCTCGAAGAAACGCCGCAAAAATCCTACCGAGTGGAAACCTCCCACTCGGGGGCTTAGCTGCAGCCCAGCGCTCGCCTAAGTTTTGGAAAATCCTACTGAGTGAAGAGCAGACCTCCCACTCGGGGGCTTAGCTGCAGCCCAGTGCTCGCCTAAGTTTTTAAAAATCCTACCGAGTGAAGAGCAGACCTCCCACTCGGGGGCTTACCTGCAGCCCAGTGCTTGCCTAAGTTTTTGAAAATCCTACCGAGTGAAGAGCAGACCTCCCACTCGGGGGCTTAGCTGCAGCCCAGTGCTCGCCTAAGTTTTTGAAAATCCTACCGAGTGAAGAGCAGACCTCCCACTCGGGGGCTTAGCTACAGCCCAGTGCTCGCCTAAGTTTTTGAAAATCCTACCGAGTGGAGAGCAGACCTCCCACTCGGGGGCTTAGCTGCAGCCCAGTGCTCGCGTAAGTGTTTGAAAATCCTACCGAGTGAAGAGCAGACCTCTCACTCGGAGGCTTAGCTGCAGCCTAGTGCTCGCCTAAGTGTGTTAAGGAACAAGTTGATTGCAATAAGCGCTTCATCCTAGCTTGCAGAAGACACCTCAAACCAAATGCCAACATATTCAACGACGAATTCAAGTTCAGATAACATCCTACGGAACCGAAAGTGCTCAGGCGCTAAGCCCGTTAAGGTTTATCGGTTACAAAAATCACTCGGCATACCGAGGCAAATTTAAAGTATCAAGCACAGAAGTTTTTTACCCCTCCTGCGGAGGGCTGGAAGGCGCAACAAATTCGTCCAGGTCGATTCCATCTGCAATCCGAGTGGCAGCAGCGATGAAGGTCTCCATGAAAGATTGGAAATCATGTTTCTTGGTATTGGCCACCTTGAGAGCTGCCAGCTTGTCCTCTCGCGCTTCCTTGCAGTGAACACGGGCCAGAGACAGAGCAACATCCGCACCACACCTGGCAGAGGACTTCTTCCATTCTTGCACTCGACTTGGAACCTCGTTCAGTCGAGTCATCAGGGACTCGAGGTCGTTCTGAAGCGTCTCTCTTGGCCAGAGTGTTGTGTCGATGCTGGAAGTTGCGACCTTCAGCCTTGCGAGATAGTCGACAATAGCTGCAACGCGAGATTCAAGTCGGAACACATTCATGGCGACTTCGTCCTTCACAGGGGAGTTGATGGGATCTAGGTTCGTTTCCAGTCGACCAGTCTCCTCTTCAAAGTTCTGGCAGAACTCTGCAAGCACAACCTCAAAGTCAAGACAGCAGTCTGATGGTGGGATCTTAGTTAAAATGTCTATTTGGTACAAAAAATTACCTTCAAGCATGAGGAATAGCTTCTTGGCGAGTCCTCCCAGATAAGCCTCCAAATCATTCTTCTTTCCCACCAACTCACTGGCCTTGTCACTCAAGGCAATCTTGTCACTCTTCAGTCGACTGACCTCCTTGTTGGCCGCATCAAGAGCAGCTTTCAGATTGGTATTTTCCTCTTCAAGCTTGGTGGTTGAAGCCAGCTTCTCATCTGCGAGCTTGATCTTCTCTAAAGCCACTTTCTGCATCTCAGCTAAGTCAAGGTCTTTCTTCTTCAGAGCATCCCTCAGTTTGTCTGCAAAGTCACAGTGAGATCAGACTCTGAAACGGATGAGAGGCAAAAACAGTCGTCGAGGTTCTCACCAAACATACCTTTTGCCTCCTCCTTTCACTTCGTGAAGTTCTCCTGGACAAGTTTCAGATCAAGCTCGAGCTGGATTTTCTTGTTCTCCAACTCAATGTAACGAGCCGCGAGCTCGCAAGATTTCTGCAAAGAACCAATCGACAGATGTCAAAAACAGTTCACTTCCGAGTGACTAAGGAAAAATCATAGCATTTCTAAGACTACAGCCGAATATAAACATTCGACCATAGTCTCGGGGACTACACCCAGTGGGCCACTCAGCGTGCCCCCACTAGTTCTATCAGTTAGAGTCGATCAGTCGACCAACAAATAGCCAAAAAAAGAGAGAGATGTTCTTCAGACTGTAGTTGACTGCCAGCAGTCGACCACAGTCTCGGGGACTACACCCAGTGGGTGCACTCAGCGTGCCCCCACCGGTCTATGAATCCATTCAACCTGATCGAGTAAAGAAAAAGCTTAAGACATAAAGACTATGGTCGACTACCAGCAGTCCACCATAGCCTTGGGGACTACACCCAGTGGGTGCACTCAGCGTGCCCCCACTAATCCGGAATTTCAATCGACGCACCCAGTGGGTGTACGAAAGATACTAAGATTTTCAGAAAGAAGGATTTTCAGATATCATATCCTAACGAGCAGCGGTGACCGATGACTGAACATTGCTCAAAGAGCTGAGCTGGCGTCATAAGCCGCTTTGATGGCGTCTCGGATTGCCTTCACTTGCTCCATCATGACCCTGCTGGCGCATTGCTTCTTTAGCAAAGACGGCTTGGTCTTCGGGGCGTGGTGGGTCGAGAAAAGTGAAGGCTCAGTAGCACTCGACAATGAAGGGAGAGCACTCGTCAGCGGCACCGCAAAGGATACGGTAGGCCGAGTGACATTGTCCCCCTCCACAACCAACGTCTCGGGTGCCGACACGTCCTGGGTCGCCTTGCCAGTAGACGCTTTCCTGCTCCTCCTCTGTCTCAGGGGTTCCTCGTCATCGTCATCAGGAAGGTCAATAACGACGTTAGATGGAGCTGCAGAAAAGAGTCAAAATTAAAGACAAAGAGCCAACCGACTGAAGACGGAACTACAAAAGTTATACCAGGTTTTGAAGTGACAACATCTTCCATCTTGTGATCTTCAGGTCTGGTCGAGGTGTCAGAAGTAGTAGCACTGCAATTCCAGAAATCAGTCGGTCAACTCACGAATCGGCCAAGAATAAATTCATGTGAAACAAGAAAACTCAGGTTACACCATTACCCTGAGATAGTGGGGATCACCATCTTCATCTTCGGCAAGACCTTCGTCGGCTTCGACGGCGCCACTCGAGATTGCTTCGGAGCTTTCTCAGTCGGCACCGGAGAAGTCTTCCGAGGACGCTTGGTCGACTGCACGACAGGCGCAACCCCCTTACCACGCTCGGCTGCAGGATCATGGACAAGCTTCGAGCATCTTTCCGAACGAGGAGGTGCAACTTCCTCCTCCTCCTCCTCATCAGAGTCATCATCTTCATCATCGTCATCAGCATCCGACTCCCACTCCTCTGGGCTTTCGCCCCCACTTCCTTCCTCCTCCTCAGTCGGCGCTTGCGCACCATTGGGCATCGAGTACAACTCAGTGGTGGCCTGACAGACAACAAAATAAGACAAAGGTCAATCGACCGATTTGCAGTGAAATAGAATGAATAAAACAAGATCACAACCGGGGATAAGTGGTCATACCGTGTCCGGTTGGTAGGTATGGTCGAGTGGTGGGATCCTCCTAGCCCCTCGAGGGTTATCCTTATTCCCTGTGATGGCAGCCATCCACCTCTCCAGTGTGGCGTCGCTGACCGCCTCAGGATGGACCCGAGTGGTATCTTGATTGCCTTGATACAGCCACATCGGGTGGCCTCGGTATTGGAGCGGTTGAATCGCCGTCGAAGGAAAACCTCGGAAGGTCCATGCCGATCCTCCGTCCCGAATGAGCTGGACTACACGCTCCATCAACATTTTAACCTGAGCCTTCTCCTCCGGGAGCACCTTTAGAGAAGACGGCTTGTTCACTCGGTCCATGGAGAACGGAGGGAGACCAGTCGACTGCCCCGGCGTCGACTCGTCTTGGTAGTAAAACCAGGTCGACTGCCACCCTCTAACCGACTCAGGAAGGGTCATGGCTGGAAAAGCGCTCTTACTCCTCACTTGGATTCCAAGACCCCCGCACATCTGGATTACTTTAGTCCTCTCATCATCCGGACTCGCCTTTTTCACCGTCTGAGAGCGACAAGTGAATATGTGCTTAAAGAGACCCCAATGCGGTCGACAACCCAGGAAGTTTTCTCATAGAGACACAAAAGCGGCGAGGTAGGCAATGGAATTGGGAGTGAAATGGTGGAGTTGCGCCCCAAAGAAGTTCAGAAACCCTCGGAAGAAAAGACTCGGTGGCAGGGAGAATCCGCGATCTACATGAGTGGCTAGGAGAACACACTCACCCTCCAGTGGCTGCGGTTGCCACTCGGTCCCCGGAAGTCTTGCTGACCCATGAGAGATCAGTCCCTCATTGGCCAGATCATCGAGATCCGCCTAGGTGATGGTCGAGCGGATCCAATCTCCTTGGACCCAACCTTGCGACAGGCGGGACCTCGACGAAGATCCACCCCGACTGGTCGCTCTTCCCTTTGCTTTCGCCGTCGCCGTCGCCTTCTTCGCTCGCTCCAAGGCCGCCGTCTTCTCCTTCACCATCGTCGCCGGCGAGGCGCGCGAGGAGTGGATGGGCGGAGGCAAAGGCGGGCGCAGCAGGCGGGGGTGAGGAAGGCGGAGAGGGGAATGGAGACGCACTGTTCAAAAACCCTCGCCCGACACCTTATATAGGACGCTTCCGAGTGGCTGACAGGTAGGCCCGGGCGGTCCTGTAAAATCCTTAAACAGTCGCGCGCGCGATACGTGGCGAAAAAGTCGGCGCGGAAATCGAGGCATCTACGCCTTATCCCATACGAGTACCACGGTCCACCCTGCTTCGCACGCTTTCCAAAATTCGGATCCCACAAAATCCGCTAACAGCAGTGCAACCTGTCAGACGGTAGATTTCCTACGATCCATCGCTCGGAAGTTCACCAAGTTCAAAAGTTCACTCGACAGAGGAAAAGAATGGATCAAGGCGACTGAAAGAAAAGTTGATGCCATCATTAAAAAAGGACATTGATCCAGGATGAGACATGCTCGGAACACAAAAACAGGTCGGAAAGATTATCAACTCCTTTCTCACTCAAACCTCGATCCATTCAGGGGCTAATGATGAAGTCATGTACCTAGGGTAGGGTCATGGACTTGTCCAAAGTACCCTCCCCAAGGACATCTTCGAAAGAAGCGCCTTGATCGACCAAGAGGATTCCACTCGGCGGACTCGAAGGCACTCGACCATGAAGACTCACTCGACCACCAAGAGATTAAGAGCCACTCTGTATCCAAACCGTCTGCGTAATTAAGTAGTCTTTATGGCCATGATGACACTTTATGTAGGCGTTACCGATAATGCCAATCCTTTATGTACTTTAAACCTGCATAGCGAGGGCGGAGGGTCCAGCGGACACTATATAAGCCAGCCCCTCCTCGGTGTAAAGGGTTCGCACCCTATAACTCATCGCATATAATCCATCGACCGCCTCCGGGCTCCGAGGCGTGGGGTTGTTACTTCCTCAGAAGGGCTGAACTCGTAAATCTCTCAGTATACAACTACTCCATAGCTAGGATCTTGCCTCTCCATACCTACCCCCCATTCTACTGTCAGTCTTAGTACCACGACACGTGGCTTCCCCCTTTCCTTCTCCCTCTCTCTCTCTCTCCCCTCCCCCTTTTCCCCCTCCGGAAAGGAAGGGGGGTTCGAATTGAACTGGGAGTCCTAGTAGGACCCCCCCCCTTTGGGGGCGAGCCCTGGCCGGCCCTCTCCCCTCTCCCTCCTTTATATACGGGGGCAGGGGGCACCCCAAAGCACATCAATTGTCTTAGCCGTGTGCGGTGCCCCCCTCCACCGTTTACTCCTCCAGTCATATTGTCGTAATTCTTAGGCGAAGCCCTGTGCGGATCACATCACCATCACCGTCACCACGCCGTCGTGCTGAAGGAACTCATCTCCTTCGTACCTCTGCTGGATCAAGAGTTCGAGGGACGTCATCGAGCTGAACGTGTGCAGAACTCAGAGGTGCTGTGCATTCGGTACTTGATCGGTTGATTCGAAAAGACGTTCGACTACATCAACCGCGTTAAGTTAACACTTTCGCTTTCGGTCTATGAGGGTACGTGGACACACTCTCCCCCTCTCGTTGCTATGCATCTCCTAGATAGATCTTGCGTGAGCATAGGAATTTTTTTGAAATTGCATGCTACATTTGACAACAATGAAGGTATTTTTTCTACAAGTTTTTGTTCTTCTCATTGAAAAATATGTACAACACATTGTTCTACATCATGGCATTTGCCATGACTGATATAGATTTTCTAAAACTTGCCATGTCTATTTGTACTATTTTTTCTCAATATTGCCATCATGTTTATTAATCACAAGACAAAACTCAAAGTTTTGTCTCTCTACAATTTCCATGACAATTTTACAATAATAATAATTATAAATATTTTTATATATTACCATGTAATCCTTCTTTGTTCAAATTCTATACTTTTTTCCATGCCACACAATATGTTGTTGTCCCCTCATTTGTCATGACCCATATAAATTTTTCTTACAAAAGTTGCCATGTCTATTGTGTAATTTGTTCTCTTCATTTTCCATGTCCTATATACCTATAGACCATGTTAGTTTTACAAAAGAACAAGTTTTTTAAAAAAATCCATGCCCACATTACAATCTTTCAAAACATGAAATGTTTTTTTAGAGAACATAACTATTTTCCTTATTTTTTCCATGTGAATTTTTATTTATAAGTATCATGGCAATTAGTTCTAATGAGGCCATGATTCCTTATTATATGCACAATGGAAAAATTATTAATTGGACTATGACATTTTTACTAATTAGGCCATGTTAGTTTTATTGTTGGCACTATGGCAGTTTTATTCTTTAGCCTATGGCAACTATATTAATTAGACAATGTTACTCATACTCTCATAGTATAGCAATTTTATTCTTTAAACCATGAAAACTTTATTAATTAGACCAACACAAATTTCTCCCATGGCAAGTTGTGTTTGAATAATAGACATCGTACAAAATGCAATTTAAAAACCATTTCACCATGGAAACTAAATATATGTTGGCATGATAATTTCAAATGATTTTTTGCATGTAACCATAAGATGTTTATGGATGATTTTTATTTTCTGGTGTACAAACATGAATGCCCTAGTTTGATGGCAATTTTATTCTACACATCATGGTAACTTGTCGTATGTCTTATTTATTTATTTATCGTTGAAAATCATGGAAAGGTGGCATTTTTACTTGCAACTGACTAGAAATATATTATGAGCAGGAGTGTCGTCATTTTTTGCTCTACTTTTTGGGGGTATGAATGATGTTTTCAATGAGCATCGTTGTATGGTAGTTGCCATAGCACAATTTGAAGCATGTCAACTGAAAATGCAAGTACTTAAAATGAATACGTGGTAGTTTTGTCACTTCGAAGCATGCCAATTTTTTGTTTGTACCAAATTGTGGCAGTTGTTTTATTTCAAAAGGGATGGCCACTTTTTCTGTGTGCTTTTTTAGCTTATGTGCAAATTGTTAGCTTTTTCAAACCTAGTTTTAAGCGTACGAAAGCCGAGCCGCTTTTTTTGGCCCACTTTGTTTATTAGAGACATTTTGTTTTAACAATCGTGAGAGGTGGTTTGTTCTGATTCCGATTTGGCGCCTTAAGCGCCAAATACAGTGTATTGGGTAGCGGGCACACCTCCTCTCGCTTCCCTAGTCCCAGTAGGCTGCCGGCCCGTTCATGCTGCCCCACCTGTTTTTTGGGCTGGGTTTTTTCACCAGGTTTTCTTCTGTTATTTTTCAGTTTTTGTTTCTTTTTTTTCTTCCTGCTTGCCTTTCCTTTTTATTTCTATTTCTTTTTTCATTTTACCCGTTTATTATTATTGTTGTTGTTTTCATTTCCCATTTTCTATTTAAAATTTGATTTTTTTTCTTGAAAACCACAAACAGTTTTTCCTATTTGCAAAAGAAACTAAAAATTTGTGAACATTTTTTTAAAATTGATGAATATTTATCAAAATCAATGAACTTTTACCGTAAAAAATAATGAACTTTTTTCAAAATTGATGATTTTTTCCAATTCATTGAATTTTTGTCAAAATTGTGAACTTCTTTCAATTTTGATGAATTTTTTAATTCACGATCTTTTTTGAATCCGTGAGCTTTTTTCAAAATCATGAACTTTTATTATGTTTGCAAAAATAGACAAGTTGGTGAATGTTTTCCAACTTGTGAACTTATAGAAGTCAATGGTCAACATCATAGTCTTGGGTCAACGGGTCAAGGCGCGCTGGCCATTTGATTTGAAAAAAACAGACAACGAGCGAGGCACGGAGGAGCGACAAAAGTATTTTTTTAAAAAAAAAACTTCCAATCTATTCATCTTCAATCATGGCAGTACAATGAATACCAGAAATAAAAATTATATCCAGATTCGTAGAGCACCTAGCGACGACTACAACACCGAAGCGAGCTGAAGGTGCGCTGCCGTCATGGCCCCTCCATCGCCGGAGCCGGGCACAACTTGTTTTAGTAGATAGTCGGGAAGTCGTCGTGCTAAGGCCCCATAGGACCAGCACCCCAAAATAGCAACCGCCGCTGACGAAAAATAACATAGACCGTAATGATCCAAACCGAAGACACACGAACGTAGACGAACAACGACGAGATCCGAGCAAATCCACCAAAGATAGATCTGCCGGGGACACACCTCCACACGCCCACCAACGATGCTAGACGCACCGCCGGAACGGGGGCTAGGCGGGGAGACCTTTATTCCACCTTCAGGGAGCCGCCGCCGTCTCGCCTTCCTGAGTAGGACACAAACCCTAACAAGATTGAAAAAAACTATTAAAAACGGAGCCCTCCCGCCGGCCCTTGCCAGGATCCACCGCGCCTCCATGGCCCTAGGGCCACCGGAGACGAGGCAGATCTGCGCCGGCGCCGGCGAGAGGCACAAACCCTAACTTTCTTTCTTAGAGGAGGAGGAGGAGGCGGAGCCCTGGCTCTAGATCGACAAAAGTATTAAATAGGCCCAACCATGTTCAATGTTTAGCAGGGGACGATTAGGAGCATCTGTGGTTCCCCGGTTATTCTCGTTGAACATTTCTGTTTGGTGGAGGCTCGAGAGCAACTAATCAATGAGTATTCCTTGGGAAGCCCCAGCAAGGTTCACTTTTGATGGGCTGGGAGCGTGCGGCGTGCTCTCAGCCGCCGCCACGTATCGCGTATTGGGTACTCTTTTCGGATTATTTTTTTGTATTTTTTATGCGTTTTCATCTTTTAGATGATTTTTTTCGGCCTTTTCCCTGTTTTTCTTAGGTTCTGGAGATAAAAATTGTAAAATAAATTGCACAAAAAAGTACATGTTTTGCACAGATTTGCTCCCGCGGGTGTGCTTCTCGGAGAAAAAAAACACGTACGAGAGGTACATATTTACTTCTCGTTAAGGCACGGATTTGCTTTCACGCTGTGCCTCTCAGAAAAAGAAAAATATTGCTTTTTTCTACGAGAGACACATATTAACTTCTCGCGGAGACACGAATTTGATTCTGTGAGAGGGCTCGAAAAAAATACATTTTCTTTTTTTCTTCCACGAGAAACACAGATTTACTTCTGGTGGAGGCATAAATTTGCTTCCACGAGGGACATGCCTTTTCGAAAAGGGAAAAAAAATTCCTTCTGTGTGAGGCACATATTTACTTCTCGTGGAGACACAAATTTGCTTCCTCTAGAGGCACAGCTGTTCCGCTTCGAAAAGGAAAAAAAATTCCTTCCGTGTGAGGCACATATTTACTTCTCGTGGAGGCACAAATTTGCTTCCTCTAAAGGCACAGCTGTTCCGCTTCGAAAAGGGAAAAGCACATGCTTTTGGTTTGGGTTTTTTCAGTCTGATTTTTTTCATGAAAAAAGTTCGATGAAACCTATTAGCATGGAATCTAATTTTTGCAAGGAATATAACAGTGAAAAAGGTTCAAGATTTAGGCGCATGGTTTGAAAGATAAGGCGTTTTAAATAAACAAATCTATAAAAAAAAAGTGAAAACCCCAAGGTTGTAACAAGTGGTGCATCTGCAGTGCTTCATTTATCATAACCTCGGAAGGTCAAAGTAACCTTTGAAAAAGTACTCGTTAATAAGTTCCTGATTTCGTGGAGGCTCATCCTAGATCAAACCATTCATTCGGTGGAGGTCCTTCCAGATTTTTTTATATTTTTTTTAGAAGAAGGTCCTTCCAGATCAATGTCAGATTATTCACGAGTCACAAAACCTCCCAGCCGGCCCCATAAATCACTTTTTGTACCATGTCAGCCCATTAAAAGCAGCTCCTATTATTTTCAAAACAGGTTACAGGCCGGTAAAATTACTCGCCTTCCTCAAGCCCACGTTTTCCTTCCCTCCTTTTTTTCCCAGTCCTGTTCAATTTCGAACGCGACGCAATCATCGGAGTGGTTCGATGCGGGTGATCTCGACAGCCGCAGCTGGGGGGCATGCTGCGTGCGCGGAGTGGGCGGGGATGGCGCTGGGCGGTGGACGACGCCCGGGGAGTCGCGGAAGTGGGTGGACTGGGAGCTGCCCTGCTACACCACGTCCTTCCTCACCGTCGTCATCCTCGGCGTCAGCCTCAACGCCAAGCCCGACCTCACCCTCCAGACCTGGGCGCACCACAGGCCCTCGAGCGCCTCCAGCAGCAGGAGCTCGCGGCTGCGGCCGAAGCCGCGGCAGAATAACCCAACGGCCAGGTCTCCCAGAACTCATAGACTTCTCTGACAGCCGAAAACTGTGGTTGTTTCTTGTTTATTCCACAGCGGTAAAGATGATATAAAGTTTGAATGTTGGTTTCGCAGTTGAATTGTTATTGAATCGTGGCTGCAATTAGACATTGTGTTTTGGTGAATGCGCCATTTAGTGGAATGTGCCACTAATGTATCAAACCTGGCACTGTCAAATGCCACGGGGGTTTCACATTCTTGCTGATGAAATGTGGCCAAGTACTTGTGTTACAGAAATCTAATGCTATTACCCCTCATTTTTGCTGATTGTACGGAAGCATGCTCCTGAAAGATCAGTGTGTGGAAATGATAAATGGTTAGTTAGAAGATCAAGGCCCTCTCGTAGGATTTGTTATGTTAAGGTTGTAGCGTGTACCGTGCTACTCATCAACATGCTTCACTGAGTCGAGGTTGTTAGTTTGTATGTTGGGCTGTTTACGGAAGTAGCAAATGAAAGATGATTAATGTGGCTAATATAAGGATCGCGTCAGAGATGGCTTCTCCATGGTCTTTGACCCTTTGTTAAGAATCTCCAAATATGATACTCCCTCCGTTCTGATTTACTCGTCGTGGTTTTAGTTCAAATTTGAACTAAAACCACGACGAGTAAATCGGAACGGAGGGAGTACAAATTATTAAGGAAATGACTCGGTGTCAGTCCTGGGGCTTGTTCGGTATGGCTCCAGGACAGGTGTGACCACATTTTCACAGGATTTCTGCATCCTAGCGTTTTTGCATATGCATGAAAGTGTTGAAAGATGAGCTGAACTTAATGTTCCATACAGCAAAAAGAAAGTCATATTCTGAATTTTGCAGTTGGATTACCATTCATGTAATAGTATACTGCTGGAAACTTCCTTAACATACTTGCAGTTCGGAAAAAACACCTACTGTTTTCTCTAAAAAAGACTTCAAAGTTTTAAAAACACTTGCAGTTTGGAAAAACACCTCTACAAAAATTTTGGGGAGCCTGTCAGACAACCTCTAGGTCACCCTGCACAGGTGTGAGCCTGTCAGGAACGATCCTCTACAGCCACTGGATGCTCCCATCAGGAGCAATCTAGGCCGTTAATCACGCTCTGGCCTAGAGGTTAGAATGCATCAACCAGACTTAAGTGCTTGCCTCCTTATTGGTAAAGGATGCAGCGGTACGAGCCTATAGAACAGATCCTGTTCAAGTAAGGTCGTGCTACATTAGGCCGCACCTCGCCTTATAAGCCGGTCAAACTTCCGGTGAACTGGCGAGGTGGGACTAATTAGAGCAGGCGTGCTGAGTGCAGCTGCTGCTCGGCCAGCACACGCGGATCATGGCCCATGCAGTAGTTGGTCATCAGAATGATTGGAGCCCAGCCCATGTAGTAACTGATTTTGAACCATTTTTTTAAACGGATTTGAACCATTTAAATGTCTGAGCATTGCTGCATGGTCTGCACTTCTAATACAATGTTAGTACTGAATTGGAGTAGTTTCTTTCCTTTTGCTTTTCCTAAATAAAACTACAGTATGCCATTTTACAGGAGTAGCAGACACACTGGTAGAAAGAAGAGAGAAAAATGGGACTGATAAAAACAAAACTGGAGAGAAAAATGGGTGTGGTGTAACTCCGGAACATTAGAGCATACACTTACTTCTTGAAGTATTTTTATTGCATTTACACTGCTGTGTTACGACCTACCTGAAACGCGTCGCCTGTATCTGCTTGGCCCAGTTGCCACTTGATGCATCAAGTGTGGGTGGCTCAGTTGCTGCAAAATTAGCTGTGCAGTGCAAAACTTTGAATTTTTGTAGTTCATGGTCTCGATCTTTCTCAGAACTTCAGCCACTTAGTTGCTCCTGGGAGACCATTGCTAGAGCTGCACAGCTTTCTCCTGACACCGAGCATAATGTGAGTTGTCAGATCGGAACAGTGTCAGTCTCTTTACCAACAAAAAGAACTGTATAGTACTCATGAAAAGAGTGAAACATTTTATACTGTTACTGCAGCTTTTGATGTCCAGGCATCCGTTGCTCTTGCTCATGGTATGTGATTATCCTCTGGATACACCAATACTGTCCCTACGTCTTTGGTACCATAATTTTTTGTTCCCCTCTTAATGCAACCATGCCTAAATTTCACTGCATCCCTATTTATTTATTTATGATTTGACACATAAACAAAGTTACAGTTCACTTATAGCTACAGCTTTGGATGGTGTTGAGATTTTGCCAACCAAACTGCTAAATCAATTCAAGAAATCCCTTCACCAGTTCTGGAGATTCTTTGAGCTGTCAGTTTCTTACTGGTTCTGATAAATGTGCTTAAGCTTAAATTCTAGCCATAACGGAATAATATTGTATTACGACAGTAAAGCGTTAACCCGTGCCCATGTTACTGAACTGTTGACCTTTTACTAAACAAATTTGGTGAAGCTGATTGATCTAACTCCATTTGTTATGGACCACAAGCATGCACATGCGGCAGCGGTCTTCTGTTCAATGTCTTAAGTTGGCAGGTTGAAGTTTGGTTGCTGTAAGGACTATATATTAGTGGTACCGTACATTCTGTTAGGTACTAACAAGCGGCTATAACTAAGGCCACACCATAATCTTCTTGTATTTAACCTGATTGGCCAGTGTCTAAACATTGTTCAACACCCTGTGAGTGTGATGCACTGTACTGTCAGTTAATTGTGAGGAGTCGATCTCATGGGATTTTTGGTCTACCAAATAAAGAGGATATGTCCCTTCACATACTAGTTGTTTCTTAACGTTACAGCCTATAAACCTTGGTCCTCTGGGGTCTGTGCGGCTTATTCAACACTCTGATGTGGATTGGCTCTGCCCGCGTGCTCTTTTAGAATGTTTCAACTTGCAGCTATGTGTGCGGTACTTTTTTGGTGGCCTGTACATATCTACTACCCCCCCATATGAGTACAGGTTTCAACTTTTGCACAGATCAAAAGCTTTGGAAAGAGCTTCAGTTGTTTGCCGGATGCCTCTTGTTTCATCCTGATGAGGCACACACATCGCCATCCAAAGCTAGATAATGGGAGTAACTTATCGTGCAAGCTTTGCAGTGTTTACCGACCGATCCTATTGCTGCGACACGAACACCTTACCTGATGGTAGCTTTTGAAAGAACTCCAGCTAACCTTCCCCTTCCCCAACAGACATTGAGGTGTAACCGTCCTACTCCCTGGCATTGACTGGTTTGCGTCAATTAATTTGGACAGGAGGGAGTTGCGATTTTCATGGCGAGAAAATGTAGGTTTTTTTTTCGAAAAGGGGATTCCCCGGCCTCTGCATCAGAACGATGCATACGGCCTCTATTATTAAAAATAAAGCAAGGTCTCAACAAAGTCTTACAGTAATGTAACAAAAGCAGGGACTAGCTCACATAGAGCGTCAACTGCAAAGCACCAACTAGAATAGCCACAACCGGCTAGCATGGAAACAGATAGGTAAAACTAAATGCCTATCCTATTACATGATCGCCATCCAAACCGATTGAAGATATCCCGCGCTACCATCTCCCACCGGACAGATCCAAAGAACCAAACGCTCCACGGCCTCCGTCGGAGTGAGTAATGACCACGTCTGGATCAGTAGCGTAGCTCGAATAACACCGCAAAAAATGAGTATTTGTTGTTCATTAAAACCAAATCATTTCGCAATTCCAAATTGCCCATAATGACGCACATACTCCTACATCGAATATGTCCGGGCTGTGTCGGATGAATCCCAACAAGCCACGCCCCAAATAACATGTTTACCGATGTGGAAGGAGTAATATTGAAGGCAATTTGCACGGCGCCACAACCCGCGTGCCAGCAGACGATCAAAAAATAAATGCTTGATGGTCTCATCCGTATCACGAAACTACACCTAGTAGAACCTGTCGATTATGCTTAACTAGATTGTCCTTAGTAAGAATAACTTGCTTATGCACAAACCACATAAACACTTTAATCTTCAAAGGAACCTTAACTTTCCGACCTCCTTGGAAGTGGGTATTACAGCAGAATTAATGATATCAACATACATCGATTTGTTGTGAATACCCCAGTTCTACTTAGCTTCAAAACAACCGATCGCTACCGAGGAGTTAGCTAAACTTCCATCACCTACGGACGAGGTTAAGCCATGCCTCCCATCGAGGCCCGACAAGCACCCTCCTAAACTGGATGTTTAGAGGTATAGATCGCATCACCGTGGCAACGAGAGTATCCTCTACGCCAACAATACGATATAGTGTCGGATATTGTGTAGCCAATGGCGCGTCACCAAGCCACGTATCCTCCCGAAGCGTGTATTCTCGCCATTACCCACAATACATTTTGTTCTGTTAAAGAAAGCGGCTTTAACCCTCATAAGCCCTTTCGAATGGTGAATCTGTAGGTCTCGAGTAACACTCGATAACGTCTTTGAGTTCGGATATTTACTCGTAGAATCTGCGCCCATGTTGCATCTGTCTCGAAGACAACAAACAACCATTTACTAAGCGGGCACTTGTTCTTGATTTCAAGATTTTCAACCCCAAGTCCCCCTTGGTCCTTTGGTCGACAGATAATATCCCATTTGGCCAATCTGTATTTCCTCTTGGACTCATCACTCTGCCAAAAGAAACGGGAACGATAGAAGTCTAGCCTTTTCCTAACACCCACTGGGACCTCGAAGAACGATAAGAGAAACATAGGTAAACTCATGAGCACCGAGATAATTAGAATTAACCGGGCTCCATAAGACATGAGTTTTCCTTTCCAGCAACTAAGTTTCTTCTCAAACCGATCCTCGATACACTTCCACTCACGATTAGTTAGCTTACGATGGTGTATTGGAATCCCGAGATAAGTGAAAGGTAAAGCCCCAACTTCGCAACCAAACAATTGTGTATAGGCGTCTTGATCATCTTTGGCTCTACCAAAGCAGAACAACTCGCTTTTATGGAAGTTTATCTTCAGCCCCGACAATTGTTCAAAGAAGCATAACACTAGCTTCATGTTCCTCGCTTTTGCCAAATCGTGTTCCATGAAAATGATTGTATCATCGGTAGATTGCAGGATGGATGGACCACCATCTACTAGATGAGGCACCAATCCTCCACCGACCGGCCTCCTTGGCCCTCCCAATCGGGATCGCTAACATATCAACCACAATATTGAACAGAATAGGCGACATAGGGTCACCCTGTCTCAACCCCTTGTGCGTTTGGAAGTAATGACCTATGTCATCATTAACTTTAATGCCCACACTGCCTTTTTGTGTGAATGTTTCCACCTGATGTCGCCAGAGCTCATCAAATCCCTTCATCCGTAAAGCCTGTTGGAGGAACGACCATTTCACTTTATCATAAGCCTTCTCGAAATCCACTTTGAAAATAACACCATCTAGTTTTTTCATATGAATTTCATGAAGCGTTTCATGTAGGACCACAACCCCTTCTAGGATGTTCCTATCCGGCATGAACGCCGTTTGAGAAGGTTGCACAACTGTGTGCGCAATCTGCGTGAGCCTAATCGTCCCCACCTTGGTGAAGATCTTGAAGCTGACATTCAAAAGGCAAATGGGCCGAAATTGCTCAATTCGCACGGCGTCAGTTTTCTTAGGCAACAAGGTTATCGTTCCAAAATTAAGTTGGAAAAGCTGCAAATGTCCCGAGAACAAATCATGGAACATCGGCATCAAGTCCCCTTTGATAATATGCCAACACTTCTTATAAAACTCAGCCGGGAAACCATCCGGCCCCGGTGCCTTGTTACACTTCATCTTGGAGACAGCCTCAAAAACCTCCTTTTCCAAGAAAGGGGCAGTTAGGACATCGTTCTCCACAGAAGTAAGTTGAGGGACATCGTGAACCCTAGACTCATCCAGGGACACACAGTTCCCCTCTGGTGGTCCGAACAGACGCTTGTAGTAGTCAGTAATGTAAAGTTTCAGGTTGTCCTGACCGACTATCGTGCCCTCATCTTGTTCTAACTGGAAAATTCTCTTCTTCTGGTGCTTACCGTTGGCTATCATGTGGAAAAAGCGAGTGTTCGCATCCCCACGGACAACTTTTATCACCTTTGCCCTAGCGCCCACTTTAATTCTTCCTCACGGAGAAGCTCTTTCAACCTCCCTCACCTCATGCTTGATATGAAGCTCGGGGGCTGACAAAATCATAGTTTCTGCCCTTATATCTAAGGTTTGGATAAGGGAAAGGAGTCGTTCCTTCTCCACCTTATACATTCCACCTAGATGCTTAGCCCACCCTCAAGAAAACTCGAAGGTGTCTAATCTTGATACGCTTACGCTCAAGTGCATTCCTACCTCCGTCATCTTTAGCCCATTCTCGGCTACAAGATCCAAGAATCCTTCTCTTTCAAACCACGCCAGCTCGAAGGAGAATAAATTCTTGTTACCCAATATGTGGCCCCACCAGTCGAAAGCAGCGGGGTGTGTGATCGAAATACCACGGGAAAGAGCTTGCACCATTACGAAGGGAAACTTCTGTTCCCACGCAACACTAGCCAGGACCCGATCCAACTTCTCGAACATCGGATTTGGCAGCGCATTAGCCCAGGTAAACTTTCTCCCTGAAAGCTCAATCTCTCGCAAATCTAAGCTTTCGATAATAGTATTAAACATAAATGACCATCTTCCATCAAAATTGTCATTATTCTTTTCATCACATCTTCTAATGATATTAAAATCACCCCCAACCAGAATTGGGAGTTGCTCAGACCCGCAGATTCTGACAAGATCAGCTAAAAAGTCAGGTTTGACCTCTGCCTGCGCCGCCCCATACACCGCTACCAAAGCCCAGTCGAACCCATCAACTTTTGACCGTACCCTGAACTTAACAGCAAAATCCCCCATGACCACACTGCGGACCTCGAGAGAGTTACATCTAACACCGAGTAAGATTCCACCCGACCTTCCTCTCGGCGGAAGACAATGCCAGTCAAACTCCATACCCCCCGACAGCGTATTGAGAAATTGAGGTGAGAGATTGGCTCTACCCATTTCTGATACGGCAATAAAGTCCAATCGATGCTCAATGGACGCCTCTGCCAGGAACCTCCTTTTAGCCAAGTCCTTAAGACCTCTGCTATTCCAGAAAATTCCTCTCATATCTTATCATGAAATTTTTTAGCCGTGCGTATCCTAGCGCTCCTACGGACCGCGGACGTCGGGTATATTTTGCGCTTCCACTTGCGCTTAGGGCTGGACTGGCCTACCCGGTCCAAAATTCCCATAGCTTGCGGCCTAACCTCTTCTATACCAACATCCTCATCCTCCTCCTCCTGCTCCTGGAGGGGCAGTGCGAGGTCCTCACAAAACTTATCAAGAACTCGAACTCCCAAAGCATCAATCTCGAGTCGTTCATTGGTTTGACAGAGCTAAGTTTCTTAATCATTTCTAAAGCCCTCTCGGCTTCTAGATCAAGCAAATCATTAATAGAATTAGTAACTTCACCCTCATTACTACCAAGTGAAATTCCTAATTGGTTTGCCTTATCCACAATTTGATCATTCGAAAAATGCAAAATAGTATTGGAAGTGTTAACGGACATACCAGTAGTGACGTGGACATCATGAAGCTTTGCCGCCCTCGCGGCACAGCGCTGCTGCATGTCGTCAACCTCCGGATAGCCCTGAAGCCGACAGCTCATACGTCGGCCCTCAGACGCCTGGTCCGGGATCCCGCCAAACTGAATGACCTCCTCCCTCGAGAATTTATCCGGAGAGCAACCGCCTGTCACTCCCCGAACATCCACCCGGTCTCCATGACCAGGTGAGAGCGCAGCGTTAGCAACTGGGGAGGCAGAGGCCACCTGCCTCCGCCCCCCAGTCACTCCGGACCGCCTGTCCGGAGATCCCGAAGATGGCGCTACCGGGGCAACCCCGTCGGGCCCCGACGGTGAAGAGGGCCTTGAGGCCGCCCGCCTCAAACCCTCCGGAGGGGCTGGTCCAGCCGCCTGCATTGCCTCCCCAGCAACCGGCGTAGGAGGAGCGGAGGCCACATGCCCCGGCCCCCCCTACCGTAGGCCCGTCATCCCTCCCGGTAGCCTCGTCGGGAAGAGACGGAGCTGGGTGAAGGAAATATGCCCTAGAGGCAATAATAAAGTTATTATCTATTTCCTTATTTCATGATAAATGTTTATCATTCATGCTAGAATTGTATTAACCGGAAACATGATACATGTGTGAATGCATAAACAAACAATATGTCACTAGTATGCCTCTACTAGACTAGCTTGTTAATCAAAGATGGTTATGTTTCCTGACCATGAACAAAGAGTTGTTATTTGATTAACAAGGTCACATCATTAGTAGAATGATCTGATTGACATGACCCATTCCATTAGCTTAGCACACGATCGTTTAGTATGTTGCTCTTGCTTTTATCCATGACATATACATGTTCCTGTAACTATGAGATTATGCAACTCCGTTTATCGGAGGAACACTTTGGTGCTACCAAACGTCACAACGTAATCGGGTGATTATAAAGGAGTACTACAGTGTCTCCAAAGGCGATGTTAGGTTGGCGTATTTGAGATTAGGTTTTGTCACTCCGATTGTCGGAGAGGTATCTCTGGGCCCTCTCGGTAATACACATCACCGAAGCCTTGCAAGCACTACAACTAATGAGTTAGTTGTGAGATGATGTATTACGGAACGAGTAAAGAGACTTGCGTAACGAGATTGAACTAGGTATTGGATACCGACGATCGAATCTCGGGCAAGTAACATACCGATGACAAAGGAACAACGTATGTTGTTATGCGGTCGACCGATAAAGATCTTCGTAGAATATGTAGGAGCCAATATGGGCATCCAGGTCCCGCTGTTGGTTATTGACCGGAGACGTGTCTCGGTCATGTCTACATTGTTCTCGAACCGTAGGGTCCGCACGCTTAAGGTTTCGATGGCGGTTATTATGAGTTTATGTATTTTGATGTACCAAGAAGTTGAGTCCGGATGTGATCACGGACATAGCGAGGAGTCTCGAAATGGTCGAGACATAAAGATTGATATATTGGAAGCCTATATTTGGAGTTCGAATGGTTCCGGTGAAAACAGGAATTTACTGAGAGTACCGGAGGTTACTGAACCCCCGGGAGGTAAATGGGCCTCGGTGGGCCTCGAGGAGAAGAGGAGGGGCCGGCCGGAGGTGGCCGCCCCCCCCCCAGTCCGAATAGGACAAGGAGGCGGCGCCCCCTTTCCTCTTCCCTCCCCCAATCCTATTCCAACTAGGAAGGGGAGTCCTACTCGGTGGGAGTAGGACTCCTCGGCAGCCCTCCCTTGGGCGGCCGCACCTCCCCCTCCCTCCTTTATATCTGAGGCAGGGGCACCCTAGAACACACAAGTTTGATCTACGGATCGTTCCTTAGCCGTGTGCGGTGCCCCCTCCACCATATTCCACCTCGGTCATACCGTCGCGAAGTTTAAGCGAAGCCTGCGCCGGTGAAACATCAAGATCGTCACCATGCCGTCGTCTTGACGAACTCTCCTCGACACTCGGCTGGATCGGTCGAGGGCGTCATCGAGCTGTCGTGTGTCAAGAACTCGGGCGCCGAATAACGGCGCGGGATCGGTCGGATCGCGAGGAGAACGTCGACTACTTCCTCTACGTTGTGATCGCTTCGCTTGGTCTCACGAGGGTGCGTAGACAACACTCTCCCCTCTCGTTGCTATGCATCACCATGATCTTGCGTGTGCGTAGGAAATTTTTGAAATTACTCGTTCCCCAACAAAGGCATCCGAGCCTAGGTTTTTATGGTTTGATGTTTTGCACGAGTAGAACACAAGTGAGTTGTGGGCGATACAAGTCATACTACCTACCAGCATGTCATACTTTGGTTCAGCGGTATTGTGAGATGAAGCGGCCTGCACCGACATTACGCGTGCGCTTACGCGAGACTGGTTTCACCGCCACGAGCACTTTCGTTGCTTAAAGGTGACTGGTGGGTGTCTGTCTCTCTCACTTTAGTTGAACTGAGTGTGGCTCGCCGGTCCTTGAGAAGGTTAAACGGAGTCTATTTGACGAAATATCGTTGTGGTTTTGATGCGTGGGTGAGACTGGTTCTTGCTTAAGCCCGTAGCAGCCACATAAAATTTGCAACAACAAAGTAGAGGGCGTCTAACTTGTTTTTGCGGGGCATGTTGTGATGTGATATGGTCAAGGCGTGATGCTATATTTTATTGTATGAGATGATCATGTTTTGTAACCGAAGTTATCGGCAACTGGCTGGAGCCATATGGTTGTCGCTTTATCGTATGCAATGCAATCGCCCTGTAATGCTTTACTTTATCACTAAGCGGTAGCGATAGTCGTAGAAGCATAAGTTTGGCGAGACGACAACGATGCTACGATGGAGATCAAGGTGTCGCGCCGGTGACGATGGTGATCATGGTGGTGCTGCGGAGATGAAGATCACGAAGCACAAGATGATGATGACCATATCATATCACTTATATTGATTTGCATGTGATGTTTATCCTTTATGCATCTTATCTTGCTTTGATTGACGGTAGCATTATAAGATGATCTCTCACCAAATTATCAAGAAGTGTTCTCCCGAGTATGCACCGTTGCCAAAGTTAAATCGTGCCCGGACACCACGTGATGATCGGGTGTGATAAGCTCTACGTCCATCTACAACGGGTGCAAGCCAGTTTTGCACACGCAGAATACTCGGGTTATACTTGACGAGCCTAGCATATGTAGATATGGCCTCGGAACACGGAGACCGAAAGGTGGAGCGTGAATCGTATAGTAGATATGATCAACATAAGATGTTCACCATTGAAAACTACTCCATTTCACGTGATGATCGGTTATGGTTTAGTTGATTTGGATCACGTGATCACTTAGATGACTAGAGAGATGTCTTTCTAAGTGGGAGTTCTTAAGTAATATGATTAATTGAACTTAAATTTATCATGAACTTAGTACCTGATAGTATCTTGCTTGTTTATGTTTAATTGTAGATAGATGGCTCGTCTTTGTTGTTCCGTTGAATTTTAATGCGTTCCTTGAGAAAGCAAAGTTGAAAGATGATGGTAGCAATTACGGATCGGGTCCGTAATTTGAGGATCATCCTCATTCTTTGCCGAAGAGTTACGTCTGGATGCACCGCTAGGTGCCGAACTCTTCTTTGGAGCAACACCAGATGTTGTGAGCGTCTGGCGAGCAAAGTGATGACTACTCTATAGTTCGATGTGCCATGCTTTACGGCTTAGAACCGGGACTTCAACGACGTTTTGAGCGTCATGGAGCATATGAGATGTTCCAGAGTTGAAGTTGATATTCCAACAGAATGCCCGGATTGAGAGATATGAAGTCTCCAATAAGTTCTATAGCTGCAAGATGGAGGAGAATAGTTACATTAGTGAGCACATACTCGTAATGTCCGGGTACTACAATCACTTGACACAATTGGGAGTTAATCTTTGGGATGATTGTGTCATCGATGAATTCTTCAATCACGCCACCAAGCTACAAAGGCTTCGTGATGAACTATAATATGCAAGGGTTAGTAAAGACTATACAGAGCTCTTCGCAATGCTAAAGGCTGCGGAGGTAGAAATCAAGAAGGAGCATCAAGTGTTGATGGTCAATAAGACCACTAGTTTCAAGAAGAAAGGCAAAGGGAAGAAGAAGGAACTTCAAGAAGAACAGCAAGCAAGTTCTTTGCTCGGAGAAAAAACCCAAGTCGGCCCTAAACCTGAAATCGAGTGCTTCTACCGCAAGCGGTCGTCCTTTGAAGCGGAACTGCCCCAAGTATTTGGCGGATAAGAAGGATGGCAAGGTGAACAAAGGTATATGTGATATACATGTTATTGATGTGTACCTTACTAGAGCTCGCAGAGCACTGGGTATTTGATACTTGTTACATTGCTAATATTTGCAACTCGAAGCAGGGACTACGGATTAGCGAACACCGCAAAGGACGAGGTGACGATCGGCGTGGGAAATGGTTCCAAAGTCGATGTGATCGCGGTCGGCACGCTACCTCTACATCTACCTTCGGGATTAGTTTTAGACCTAAATAATTGTTATTTGGTGCTGCGTTGAGCATGAACATTATATCTGGATCTTGTTTGATGCGAGGCGGTTATTCATTTAAATCGAGAGAATAATGGTTGTTCTATTTATATGAGTAATATCTTTTATGGTCATGCACCCTTGAAGAGTGGTCTATTTCGATGAATCTCGATAGTAGTGATACACATATTCATAATGTTGAAACCAAAAGATGCAGAGTTAATAATGATAGTGCAACTTATTTGTGGCACTTGCCGTTTAGGTCATATCGGTGTAAAGCGCATGAAAAAACTCCATCTTGATGGACTTTTGGAGTCACTTGATTATGAATCACTTGGCACTTATGAACCGTGCCTCATGGGCAAGATGACTAGAACCCGTTCTCGGTACTATGGAGAGAGCAACAGATTTGTTGGAGATCATACATACGATGTATGTGGACCGATGAATGTTGAGGCTCGTGGCGGATATCGTTATTTTCTCACCTTCACAGATGACTTAAGCGAGATATGGGTATATCTACTTAATGAAACATAAGTCTGAAACATTTGAAAAGTTCAAAGAATTTTAGAGTGAAGTTGAAAATCATCGTAACAAGAAAATTAAATTTCTACGATCGATCGTGGAGGTGAATATCTGAGTTCTGAGTTTGGTCTACATTTGAAACAATGCGGAATAGTTTAGCAACTCACGCCACCGGAACACCACAGCAGTAATGGTGTGTCGAGCGTCAGAATCGTACTTTACTAGATATGGTACGATCTATGATGTCTCTTACAGATTTACCGCTATCGTTTTGGGGTTATGCTCTAGAGACGGCCGCATTCACATTGAATAGAACACCGTCGAAATCCGTTGAGACGACACCTTATGAACTATGGTTTAGCAAGAAACCAAAGTTGTCGTTTCTTAAAGTTTGGGGATGCGATGCTTATGTGAAAAAGCTTCAACCCGATAAGCTCGAACCCAAATCGAGATGTGTCTTCATAGGATACCCAAAAGAGACAGTTGGGTACACCTTCTATCACAGATCCGAAGGCAAGACATTCGTTGCTAAGAATGGATCCTTTCTAGAGAAGGAGTTTCTCTCGAAAGAAGTGAGTGGGAGGAAAGTAGAACTTGATAAGGTAATAGTACCTTCTCCCTTACTTGAAAGTAGTTAAATCGCAGAAACCGTTTACGAGACACCTACACCAAGTAGTGAGGAAGTTGATGATGTTGATCATGAAACTTGGATCAAGTTCTTCGCAGAACCTCGTAGATCAACGAGTAAGATCCCCACCAGAGTGGTGCGGTAATCCTGTTCGGAAATCATGCTACTAGATCATGATGAACCTACAAGAAGCGATGGTGAGCCCAGATTCCATAAAATGGCTTGAGGCCATGAAATCGAGATGGGATCCATGTATGAAAACAAAGTATGGACTTTGGTTGACTTGCCCGAGGGTTGGCAAGCAATAGAAAACAAGTGGATCTTCAAGAAGAAGACCGACGCCGACGGTAATATTCTCGTCTACAAAGCTCGACTTATCGCAAAGGGTTTCGACAAGTTCAAGGGATTGACTACGATGAGACCTTCTCACCCGTGGCGATGCTTAACTCTGTCCGAATCATGTTAGCAATTGCGCATTTTATGATTATGAAATTTGGCAAATGGATGTAAAGACTGCATTCTGAATGGATTTACGGAAGAAGAGTTGTATATGATGCAACCGAAGGTTTTGTCGATCCAAAGGGGCTAACAAAGTGTGCAAGCTCCAGCGATCCATTTATGGACTGGTGCAAGCATCTCGGAGTTGGAATAAGCGCTTTGATAGTGTGATCAAAGCATTTGGGTTTGTCTGAGACTTTTGGAGAAGCTTTGTATTTACAAGAAAGTGAGTGGGAGCTCAGTAGCATTTACGATATTATATGTAGATGACATATTGCTGATCGGAAATGATATAGAATTCTGGATAGCATAAAGGGATACTTGAATAAGAGTTTTTCAATGAAAGACCTCGGTGAAGCTGCTTACATATTGGGCATTAAGATCTATAGAGATAGATCAAGGCGCTTAATTGGACTTTCACAAAGCACATACCTTGACAAAATTTTAAAGAAGTTCAAAATGGATCAAGCAAAGAAAGGGTTCTTGCACGTGTTACAAGGTGTGAAGTTGAGTAAGACTCAATGCCCGACCACTGCAGAAGATAGAGAGAAAATGAAAGATGTTCCTATGCTTGACCATAGGCTCTATCATGTATGCAATCTTTGTACCGGACTGATGTGTGCCTTGCTATAAGCCTAGCAGGAGGTACCAAAGTAATCCAGAGTGGATCATCGGACAGCGGTCAAGAACATCTGAAATACCGAAAAGGACTAAGGATATGTTTCTCGTATATGGAGGTGACAAAGAGCTCATCGTGGCAGTTACGTTGATGCAAGCTTTGACACCGATCCGAGACGATTCTAAATCGCAGACCGGATCGTATTTACACTAAGCGGAGGAGCTGTCGGTTAGTGCGTTCTAAACAAAGCGTCGTGGCGGGATCTACATGTGAAGCGGAGTACATAGCAGCCGAAGCAGCTAATGAAGGAGTGCGGATGAAGGAGTTCATATCCGATCTAGGTGTCATACCTAGTGCATCGGGTCAATGAAAATCTTCTGTGACAATCTTTGGAGCAATTGCCTTAGCGAAGGAATCCAGATTTCACAAGAGGACCAAGCACATCAAGAGACGCTTCAATTCCATCCGGGACTTAGTCGGTGGGAGACATAGAGATTTGCAAGATACATACGGATCTGAATGTTGCGACCGTTGACTAAGCCTCTTCCACGAGCAAAACATGATCAGCACCAAGACTCCATGGGTGTTAGAATCATTACTATGTAATCTAGATTATTGACTCTAGTGCAAGTGGGAGACTGAAGGAAATATGCCCTAGAGGCAATAATAAAGTTATTATCTATTTCCTTATTTCATGATAAATGTTTATCATTCATGCTAGAATTGTATTAACGGAAACATGATACATGTGTGAATGCATAAACAAACAATATGTCACTAGTATGCCTCTACTAGACTAGCTTGTTAATCAAAGATGGTTATGTTTCCGACCATGAACAAAGAGTTGTTATTTGATTAACAAGGTCACATCATTAGTAGAATGATCGATTGACATGACCCATTCCATTAGCTTAGCACACGATCGTTTAGTATGTTGCTACTGCTTTTATCCATGACATATACATGTTCCTGTAACTATGAGATTATGCAACTCCGTTTACGGAGGAACACTTTGGTGCTACCAAACGTCACAACGCGTATCGGGTGATTATAAAGGAGTACTACAGGTGTCTCCAAAGGCGATGTTGGGTTGGCGTATTTGAGATTAGGTTTTGTCACTCCGATTGTCGGAGAGGTATCTCTGGGCCCTCTCGGTAATACACATCACTGAAGCCTTGCAAGCACTACAACTAATGAGTTAGTTGTGAGATGATGTATTACGGAACGAGTAAAGAGACTTGCGTAACGAGATTGAACTAGGTATTGGATACCGACGATCGAATCTCGGGCAAGTAACATACCGATGACAAAGGAACAACGTATGTTGTTATGCGGTCTGACCGATAAAGATCTTCGTAGAATATGTAGGAGCCAATATGGGCATCCAGGTCCGCTGTTGGTTATTGACCGGAGACGTGTCTCGGTCATGTCTACATTGTTCTCGAACCGTAGGGTCCGCACGCAAGGTTTCGATGGCGGTTATTATGAGTTTATGTATTTTGATGTACCGAAGAAGTTGAGTCCGGATGTGATCACGGACATAACGAGGAGTCTCGAAATGGTCGAGACATAAAGATTGATATATTGGAAGCCTATATTTGGAGTTGGAATGGTTCCGGTGAAAGCAGAATTCTGAGTACCGGAGGTTACGGAACCCCGGGAGGTAAATGGGCCTCGATGGGCCTCGAGGGAGAAGAGGAGGGGCGGCCAGAGGTGGCCGCCCCTCCCCCCAGTCCGAATAGGACAAGGAGGCGGCGCCCCCTTCCTCTTCCCTCCCCAATCCTATTCCAACTAGGAAGGGAGTCCTACTCGGTGGGAGTAGGACTCCTCCGGCAGCCTCTCCCTTGGGCGGCCGCACCTCCCCCTCCCTCCTTTATATCTGGGGCAGGGGCACCCTAGAACACACAAGTTTGATCTACGGATCGTTCCTTAGCCGTGTCGGTGCCCCCTCCACCATATTCCACCTCGGTCATACCGTCGCGAAGTTTAAGCGAAGCCTGCGCGATGAAACATCAAGATCGTCCCACGCCGTCGTCTTGTGGAACTCTCCCTCGACACTCGGCTGGATCGGAGTCTGAGGGACGTCATCGAGCTGTCGTGTGTCAAGAACTTCGGGCGCCGAGATAACGGCGCCGGATCGGTCGGATCGCGAGGAGAACGTCGACTACTTCCTCTATGTTGTGATCGCTTCGCTTGGGTCTCACGAGTGCGTAGACAACACTCTCCCCTCTCGTTGCTATGCATCACCATGATCTTGCGTGTGCGTAGGAATTTTTTTGAAATTACTACGTTCCCCAACACTGGGATCGCCAAACCCCCCATCTCCGAGTCCTCAGATGGGTGCGGACCACCGTCCTGCACCTTAGCCACGCCACCACAGATCGACGAAGGCGAGACCACGCTCTCCAGCCTCACAGGCCCACCAGAACCCACCACACCCGCCTCCTCAAAGTCCAACGCTAGTAGAGAGTGCTCAAACTCCTCAAAAGACTCCACCCGCTCACTCCAGAGCCTCGGCGGTGCAGAGACGAGGCCAAAGGAACCAAATCTCAAAGTGGTCGACGGCACAGAAGCATTAGATGCCGACCCCCCATCTGATTCCTTAGCCGTCTCAACCGGTCTCTTGGCCAACTCAGACCTAGGCTCATTGCCCGATGGTTCCTTACCAGTCGTATCATCATCGCCCTCGCTCATATCGTCACCAGTGGCTGCCGGAGTGTCGGCAAAGAGACTGTCATCCTCAAATTCAATCTCCAGGCTGTATACGTGGCCACGAAAAGCCCACTTAACCACATCCGGCACAAAGTCAATGTCCAAAATACTGACCAAAATACGAGCAATCCCATGAGCCCGAGTAAATGCCATGTCAACTCGCTCGGTCTTTCCCACCATAATCCCGAGGCTAGCAACAACCCCGCATCCTGCGGCAGAGAGCGTATATGCCCCGAGCGCAGCCAGGGCACGAGTAAGGGAATACCCTGAGGCTCAACCACGTTCCACTCATGGAACTCAAGAATGGCCTCCGTACCTGGAACCTTACACATCCCAAAGCTCAGCAACCTCTGTAAATCCTCCACGATCGGGGCTGAACCTGAATAGGTTGGTCTCGGCTGACAAGCTCCCACCGAAGTCTCCAGCGCCAGCTCCAAGTCACTGAATGATCTGGGCGTCAGACACTTGACCTCTGGTCACTTTCACCACCCCAGTTGTCATACTGTGCACCTCTTGAGGAACCTCCCTCTCGAGACGGTGACTCAAAAACGTAAGCTTCGAAACAAAACACACCATACGTTATCAGGCTCGGTGTCTGCTCTCGTATCAACGGACAAGCCCCAGACTCATGTGCAGGCTTACCACAAGTATCACATAGAACAGCCACACATTCAGCAATGAAATGACCCTTATCACCACATCGGTAACAAAGCATTCTTTCCTTCTTCTTGGCAAACTTAGCAGCCCTGTCTATCTCAGTTTTGTCAGACACCTCCACCACCATCGGCTGAGTCTCCCCCACAACAGGAACCTCTGTCGCCGCCAGATCCGAGACCACCTCCATAGCCTGGCAAGATAGCTCTGACTCCTCAGTCCCAGCGTGTACCACCGTCTCATTAATATAGTATGATGTGCCTAGGGCGTAACGACCCCTCGGCCACCGCGCCACCACGATTGCCACGGAACCCGCCTCTGAGCGATGAGCTGGACGAAGCCCTCGACAAAACCACTGCCGGCCCCAAGAACGGCCGCTCTGCCGAGCCATCGCTCTGCCAGGCATACCCCGTCCACCACTGTAGACGAGGACCCCGGTGGTGTCCTTCTCCATACGCGTTATAGCCATCATCACCCCCACTTGCCATGGGCGCGACATGAACATCGGTACCTCAGAGACACAGGCACTGAGCTTCTTTGCAAAACCGGCGTCGTGGAAATGCTCGTCTGTCGTGCCACGAAGTGCGGCGGTCGAGCACCAGCCTGAGCCACGGGAGGCGGCCTCGAAGCCGGGGGGGCCTCGTGGTCGGGCACCCGGCCGCCGCGCCCCCCAGAGACGGTCTTTGGGCGTGGGTCCCCCGCCCGACGCCGGCGTCATCACTACCGGCGCGAAGGCGAGCAGCGCCGCAGCCACCCCACGGCCCGCTGACCAGCCAAAGACAGCCACCGGCGGTGGCCTCCGACGACGGGTGCCAGCGGCGGCCCTCGGGCGTGGTGGCACTCCACCACGGCGGCGCCAAGCGGCACACCTCGCCTCGGCCGCCCGATCCTGGCTGCGTGCCACCACGCCGCGGCTCCAAAGGCGGCCGCCGGCGCCGCCTCTCTGCGGCGCGCCGGCGCAGCCACATTAGCAGCGGCCACCCCTCTCCCCGCCATTCTTGGGAGAGGCCGGATGCGGCGAGCACGAACTCCACCGCGCTCGCAGAAGGACGGTCGCCGTCCAGAACCTCGAACCCTAGACCGAACCAACGAAACGACGATCGAATCACGTATGCATGAGGGTGTAGACAAACGTACTGGCTCGCCTTGGGCCTCATACCCAGCGATCATAGGCCCAGTAGTCGTCGGGCCCGGTTCACTCAGAACCGGCCCACCCTCCAGCAGACACGCTTGTCGGCCCAAGAGTTCGTTCAGTCGCGCGACCCGGTGATCCCGGATCGACGCCATGCTGTCAATCTCCGGCGCCGGCGCCAGCGCCGCCGGCGATCGCCGGTACTTCTTCCGTTTCACTAATTTCCATGAACCATCCGTGATAAAATCTGACAAAGTCAGTTTAGGGAGACTAACCTTAGGGATCGGCCCCTTCCAAGGCCGGATCGCAGCCGCCGTCGTTCGTCGATGCACGATGCGCCGGATTATCTCAATTCTGTCTTCGGGCCTCAGTCCTTGCCTCGCGGGATCATCGACCGGCACGACGCCATCCACGATCTCCGCCACCTCTTCCTCAGAATATCCCGGATCGAAAGCCTCACAGATCACGGACGAAGGTGTTGGCGAGTAGACCTCCGTCGGGTCTCCGGCGTCATCGGCGTCATCTTCCTCCTCCGCATCCGACTCTGCGAGTGCCCAGAACCGCCCACCGACATGCCCGGCACCAGAGGGGAACGCCGGTGTCGAGGCCGTAGAGGTCACCGCGGGCGCCGCCCTGGTCGCCTGGGACGGTCGCCTCATCGCCCTCAGATGTCACTAGTAGTCGGAATGTATATCCCCACAGGCCACAGCACTCGCACGCCAAGAGAAAATGAAAGTTGATGACAAGTTTCTGGTTAGGGGGTCACTGCCCACTGCCCCTGCGGTCTCAAAGTAACATATGCTTGGCGCTCAAGGGTCTGTGTGGAATCATTAGCACCGGGGCTCATGCTGCTCCGTCTGATGCAAAACGTATAATTTACCTTTATTTCATGTTCCCTAGCTGCTGCTGCTGCACATCATGATCGAATTCAAACGGCTATGGCTCTGCCCTGTTCATCCCCAATGGAGGCAAATGAAACATTGCTTTCTCATCATCATCCATTCTGCCGATGCGTATGTGTGCTCGAAACATGTGTGGTCTCCTGGCCTTTTCGTCCGGCGTGCTTGGCTCACCATCCGGCTGGACGTGCCTCCAACGTGACTCCAGGTCAGTACCTAGTTCACCTACCCCTGTTGCTTGCTGGCTCTTCCAAGTGTATGTATATGTGGTTACGACGTTCATGTTCAGGCACTAGCATCACCGATCTGGCCGGACGCATGGGTATAGCAAAGCAATACTGCAACACGGTGCTTGCTGTTGGCATGTCCTTATATCGCACTATTGCTCTTTTCCAAAGATAACAGCAATTTTAATCTCTTCATTCTGTTACTGTAAGCTGGGTGGGACATCTGAATAGCTGACTGACACTTGTCGGTCTGTTTTATTGTTAATAAAGAGAATTGTGGTTACATGTCAAATCCTGCCTACGCTCATAAATTCCATGTGTCTCTTAAGATGCTTCTTTTCCAAAGCCTCTTTGGTCAGCATGAGATGGATTATAGTACTATTAGTACATGCTATAGCTATGCCAGTGATGAAGACTGAAAAGGCCCCCTCACCGACCGTTGGCAGATCCCTCGTTGGAGCCGCACTAGCAGAGAATTGAGTACACTGAGGCGTACGTGCATACATAGCCTTGTCAGCAAAGGACCACATGGCATAGCATCATGGTCTAATTTGAACAGCATTAGTAGCGATTGGACGTCCTTAATGAGACTTGGACAATTTGATGCTTCAGTGCTGCAGTGTTGTGCTTCATCTAGGATTTATACTCGCTCCGTCCCATAATGTAAGACGTTTTTTTACACTACACTAGTGTGAAAAAACGTCCCATAATGTAAGACGTTTTTTGACACTACACTAGTGTGAAAAAACGTCTTACATTATGGGGACGGAGGGAGTAGTTTAGAGACCTCCATCATTCAAAATGTGGTTTCCTGGTTGGGAGTCTTCAGAGGTTGCTATTCCCACAACGCCAGATCTCTTGGAATCGTAGGGTTCAAAATACACACAAAAAAATTTATGGTATGGATGTATGTATAACAATAGGTGATCGGCAAACACGTAAATTTCGTAGAGACCCAGGTGTTCTTTTTTGCGAGAAAAACTGAAAATCATAAAAATCCTAATAAACATACTCAAAGCAAAAATAGTCCATTGTCAAACATGAAATTATGTTGTTGTTATGCTAGTTTTGCTTTCGTGTGTAGGAACTAATGAGGTCTGAATGGAAAAATGAAATTCAGGTGCTTTTCATTTTTGAAACTAATACAAAATATATTGTGTGTTCCTTTATCTCTGTTTGTTTGAATGAATTAGTCCCGCAAAGGAAGAAAAAAACAATTCTCATGCTTCCTCGCATGAATCAACTAAGCTCATACTCCCTCCCTTTCTTTGTACTCCGCATATAAAATTTGTCTAAGCCAAACTTTATAAAGTTCCCCCGCAAAAAAAAAACTTTATAAAGTTGATCAAATTTATATTTTAAAACATCAACATTTACAGTACTAAAATTATACAGCATTAAAAATAATTTCATAATGGATCTAATGATATTGATTTGATATTGTGAATGTTGATATTTTTTTAGATAAACATAGTCAAACTTTACTATGTTTGACTTCAAACAAATCTTATATGGGAATTAAAAAAAGAACAGATGGAGTGCACTACAAGATGTTTACCTATTGATGCTTAAATGCAGCAGGTTTGCTATTTTTCTTAGTCACTTGAAAAATTGTTATTCTTAGTCGGCCATGCTGCACATTACCAGACCTACACTTACACCATTTTTATTATGCAGCTTAAGCTCTAAAATTGAGAAACTGGTCGATTGCACATTTGATACCTAAAGTTCTCTATATAATTTTCAAACACAACTCAGATAATCGTTGGACTATAACATATTTAAGATCATCGATTTAGGACTAACCATTTCTTGACCAACTACAAAATAGGCACTCGTTTGCTAGGAATAGTATAGTCGGCCATCGAATTTCAATTACTATTTTCAAAAAAGGAGGATAAAATCCCTGGCCTCTGGATCACTATGATACACACCCATTTTTGTATGAATTTCATGCAAGGCAACGATGCCGAAATCATCAAGAGGAGGAGTACAAAGCATAGACAACAAAACACCATTGAAGATATGAATAAACACCTAGCACAATATTGACTTCTTCCGCAACAACCTTCTAAGAAGGGATAAACGTCCTCGCACAGCTGTTATCATGCCCGAATGAAGACGACCAGGACAAGGATTTCCATCTTGGTTAACATGGCCAACCACTCAAAGATAGCACATCGGCAAGGAGACAATACCGACGCAAGTTTATCGTTGCCGAGTTTGATGATTTAAGGTCAAAACAAGTTTTTTCATCTCGAACATGAAGCGATATTACAATCACCATCTTGATGATGTTTTTCTTTTTGAAAGTCACCCCAACCAGTACTACAAGCCAGGCCAGAGTGGTGTTAGCACCAGTGGGATGATCAACACGATCATCGGGAGGGGGGGGGGGGGGATGTGACAAAGCGAAAAAGGCTGCTGCCACTCCACATCTGCGTGAAAACAGACATATCGCACCCATCACGTCTCTAACGTTATTGCCCGAGTATACTCCATGTGAACAGAAGCATATGCCGCCCTGCAAGATGCCCGCGAGGATTTCTGCTCCCCGTTTTTCAAATGTAACCCGGGACTTTTTTGATTCAAATGAATTTCAGAGGACTTAATTTATGTCCTTAGGATATTTCTATCAGATTGTTCAATTGATAGGATTAGTGTTCTTAGGAAATTTTCTAAGAATTGTTTTACACTCCATTTTAGAGAAAAAAAAACATCAACTCAAATCTCATCATACAATTTCTTTGTTTAGTTGTCATACACTCTTTAATCCAAATTTCCATAGTTTTTTTTAGGGAAAACTTCCATCTGGTCATCTTCAATCATGGCAGTTCAACGAACCAGAAATAATGAAAATTACATCGAGATCCGTGGACCACCTAGCTATGACTACAAGCACTGAAGCGAGCCGAAGGTGCACTGCCGTCATCGCCCCTCCCTCGCCGGAGCCGGACAAAACTTATTGTAGTAGACAATCAGAAAATCGACGTGCTAAGGCCCCACAGGACCAGCGCACAGGAACAACAACCGTCGTCGATGAGGAGTAGCGTAGATTGTAAGGATCCAACCGGAAGACACATGAACGTAGACGAACAACAAGCAAATCCACCAAAGACAGATCCACCGGAGACACAACTCCACACGCCCACCGACAATGCTAGACGCACCACCGGGATGAGGGCTAGGCGGGGAGAACCTTACTTTATCTTAAGGGAGCCTCTGTCATCTCGTCTTCCGAAGCAGGATACAAACCCTAACAAAAAAACACAAAGAAATATAAAAAAATGAATCCCTCCCGCCGGCAAGGGCCGGGATCCGCCGCGCGACCATGGCCCTAAGGCCACCAGAGACAAGGCGGACCGGCGCAACGCCGACGGAAGGCAGAGAAACCCTAACTTTTTTTTTCTGTGGAGGAGGCAGCTAAATTCCCATATAATGTTCTAATTAATTACTTCAAATTTAATAGGACACGTCAATAAAATCCTATGTTTTGAAAAACTTGTGAATCAAAAAGACTTTTTTGAAACATAAATATCATCTCTAAAATGGCGAACGAGTCTCGTGACAAAAGAAAAAGAGAGCCATTCACGAGTGCAAGTACGATGTAGGAGTACAACAAGGTCGTAGGTAGGGCATTCGTATTCGTTCATGTTTTTCCTTCTACCGTCCTGTGTACCACCACCACACCGGTCGCTGACTCGCGCCGTATACCGTATGTATACAGCTGTGAGGCGGTGGCACACACTCCGTAGCAGCAGCCAGCAGGTGTCGCCCGACGCGGCGGAGCGCCGAGCGCTGCCACTGGCCGTGCCGTGGGCCGTTGGTAGCATGCGCCAAACGAGTAAAGTCTGTTTTAAACCTTAAGATTGTAGAGTTGGTCACAAACAAACCCCCAACTCTAAATCCTTAAAATTTGTACCCTGTATTACTAACCCCGGTCAATCTCAACCTTGAACCTGTCTAGACCAGTTTGACGCACTAGGAAACCAATTATCCCGGCCGGGATCACACTCTAGTGTCACTGACTTCACCGGTCCACATGTCATATTCATCTTCTCTTCCCCAATCACTCTGTCTCTCTCCCGAGAAACCGCAGCAACCCTGTCTTCGAGCATCGTGATGCGCTAGCTGCAGGTCATGCCGCGGTGCATCTGCCTCTCGAGCCGCCGCTGTTGAGAATAGGCCATCAGCGAGGAGCGCGTATAGGACCACCTCGCTGCCGGCAGTAGTAGGTAATGGGGAGGACAAGCTCCAACTCGAACGCGGGCACACTGAGACCGGTTTGCCGCCCTGGACGCCGCCGCGACCTACGTCCGGTGCCATCAAGAATAGCTCAATTGCTCCTGATGTGCCTGGGTAAGCAATCTAGCAGCAAACGCTCATATATGTGCTAAGCAAAGCAACTTAATGGATCTTAGCCTGATTGATATGATCGAATCTGCAGCTCTGCGCACAAAGCAACACGCCGGAATTCGTACGCGTTATTTCTCAGTGAGGCACTCCGGCGAAGCCACCATCACCTGCCGCGCTTGCTGCAGGGACATCACGGGCACCAGCGTGTGGCCGCTCAGGATGGGCTGAGCGCGTCTGTGGTGCTCTGCATCTGTAGCTTCCCGCCTCTTGGCTGCCAACGGCACCGCGCCACGGACTGCGGCCGCTCACGCACAATGAGATTGAGGCCCTGAACGGCGAGGAAGAGGCTGTGGGACCTGCTGCGCCAGCAAGGGTGCGACTGCAAGCTCGTCTTCACGGGGTACTCGCTCGGCTCCGGCACCACAACGCCCATGACAGTGCCGATAGTGAACGCCTATCGCGGCGCACTACACGCCCTCGTCCGTCGATGACTCCCGAGGCGCGCATCGCTGTTCCGCAGTGTTGGTGCCGTCCAGGGCGGGATGTATCTTTTCCCGGTGTGGGGCGCTGATTTCAGGAGAGAGAGGACGGGTTGGGGCCTGGAGGATGGATCTGACATGTGGGGTAGGCATGTAAGTGAGAGGTAGACTTTAATCCCGGGCGGGATGTATCTTTTCCCGGTGTGCCAAACAGAGCCAGGGTCGAGATTGACCGGAATAAGTAACTAAAGGGTACAAACTTCAGGGATTTGAAGTTGAGGGTTGTGACCGGAGCCGGTCGGTGTCCACCGACAGCTTCTCCACCAGGGTCCGGTCACCGCCCTTTAACAAATCGGGAGCCGGAAAAGGCTTTCCTTTCTCACGTCTGCTTGGTTTCTTCTTTTGTGCGAGTGTGGAGAATATGTTCGTAATCAATCGGGACGGCAGACTTGCTCTTTACATGGGCGCCACGCATTATAATATGCACATGCACTGGAGCACGGACAAGTAGGGTAACATGGAACATGGAGAAACGCCGCGTTGCCGAGCGCGGCGAAACCACCCGGCAGGACCCTAAGGTAGTCCCGTCCCATGTACCGTCGGCTTGCTCCCACGGCCATAGGCAATGGCACCATGGAGGATGGCCTGGAGGTAGAAGAGGACCACCTTTGACATACAACCGTTTAGAGCTTGGAGAGGAAATTCATGGTTAACCCCATGTATATTTCGCATGTACCCCTGCTCTACGTAGCTTTTGCACGGAGTAAGTGTACTTGGCGGGCAATGGAAACGCACGTCGCAATGATCGGCGTTGTCAAACGCCGTACCTGGCCGTTAACGTGTACAAACGTGTCGTGTTCCATGAGGCGATGACTAAACAAGACCATATATAGGGAAGGTCTACTTTGGGAATTTGTGTGGTAAGTAGATCGTCGTAGGTGAATCTGCTGAGCACGTTACGCAAGAGAATGTTTTTCCGCCGGTGCATATATCATAATAATATAAACATGCGTATTGCTTGAAAAGAGTATAGTACTGCTGTAGTTGGCTAGACTCGTGTACTCTAGATGCATACACATATTTGGTGCAGAATAAAGGGCCAGCGAACGCATAAAAGAGAGTGATGATCATTAAAGGAGAAGAGAAGCTAGGACCCACCTCAGTTCACAAATTTCTTTGTTTCTTTAGAGCACGGTTAATAATATAGCCAACTGATGGCTATATTGTGTTGCCATGTCAAAATACAGCCGAGCTTACAACTGGCAAGCACAATAGTTAGATATAAAGATGTGCTACTTTATTATTACATGGTACACCTCTTACTCTCACATAGTGCCTAGGAGCAAGTGCTGCAGCTGGCTCTTATTCTGTAGCCGTCTCCTCCTCTCTCTCCTCTTCTCTTTCGTCCATGTGAGCAGAAAAATAATATTTTAACTCCTATAGCATGCTTAAATAAGCTTATTGTACTTGCTCTTAGGGCATCTCCGGCGCTGACAAGTAAATGGACATCACCAATGGGAGAGTATCTGCTGTTACCGAGGCTCAAGTGTTACCATGATACAGACTCTTGGGTCGTCGGATTCTCAGATCGGTGGGGGTTGTTGGATCTGCTGGACCTATACGTAATTTTTGGACTCCTAGGAGTTTTTTTTGCAAGTGTTGCAGAGTTACTGGGAGCCGTCTGATCTGAGAATCCGAAGGCCCAAGAGCCCGTACCATGGTAGCACCTAAACCTTGGTAGCACTAGATATTTTACCTATCGCAAATGTCCGTTTTTATGTCTTGATGCGGTCTACAGACATGATACGGAAGGGAGTTATTCACAAATTAATCCGGTTGGGAGGAGAGAGAGTAGAGTGGACCATGCATGTGGTGGATATTGTGGTGTGATATGTGGGTAGGAGGAGAGAGAGGAGATGCTGATACACCCATTTTGCATCATGATTTCGCTGTTATTTATCTTATTTTGAAGTTATATTTCATATTAGGATGTAATTCTAATGTCTTTTATCTCTTAAAATGCAAGATACATCAAAGGAGAGGGAGTACCGACAGCTAGAATTCTGACCTGAAAAAACCGCAACAAAGATAGCAATTCTCCGGAGCTCAAAATGAAGTGAAATTTTACAAACATTTATTTTGAAATGTATAAAAAAATACCAGAAGAAAGAAGTAAAGAGGAAGCCCAGCAGGGGCCCCACAAGTCCGGGGGGGGGGCACGACTATCCCCCAAGTCACGCCACCCAGGCTTGTGGGGCCCATAAAACTCCTTTCGCGGCATCTGTCGGTGTCAAAACCGGCGGATCTCAGGTAGGGGGTCCCGAACTGTGCGTCTAGGCGAATGGTAACAGGAGACAAGGGACACGATGTTTTTACCCAGGTTCGGGCCCTCTCGATGGAGGTAAGACCCTACTCCTGCTTGATTGATATTGATGATATGGGTAGTACAAGAGTGGATCTACCACGAGATCAAGGAGGCTAAACCCTAGAAGCTAGCCTATGGTATGATTGTTGTTCGTCCTATGAACTAAAACCCTCCGGTTTATATAGACACCGGAGAGGGCTAGGGTTACACAGAGTCGGTTACAATGGTAGGAGATTTACATATCCGTATTGCCAAGCTTGCCTTCCACGCCAAGAAAAGTCCCATCCGGACACGGGACGAAGTCTTCAATCTTGTATCTTCATAGTCTTGGAGTCCGGCCAATGATGATAGTTCGGCTATCCGGATACCCCCTAGTCCAGGACTCCCTCAGTAGCCCCCGAACCAGGCTTCAATGACGATGAGTCCGGCGCGTATATTGTCTTCGGCGTTGCAAGGCGGGTTCTCCTTCAAATTCCATGCGCTTGCCAAATAGTGTCCGGCTTCCTTATAAATGTTGCGCTCCTTGGCTTCCACGTCCAATAATGGCCCTCTTTCACGTGTCGTATGAATGCGAAAAGCAAGGGTATTTTTACGTTTTACCCCCTAGCTGCGCAAATAAGCTGCCTATAAGAGAGGCAAGGATCTAGATCTGAATCACACCATCCTCCTTCCGCGAGTACTCATCGAAGCGCCTCTGACAAAAATCCACTCCATCATGGACAGTTGACGCGGCTCCTCCTCTCGCGCTCCTAGCCCTCGGCCAGAGATTGGAGGAGATGTTCATCCCGCAATGAGTGGTGACGCTCAAGCGGAGGATACCTTCCCCAGCCTTCATGGTTTCGGTTCGAGCGGACCGCCACCTACAAAGGTGGAAGCGGTGAGCACCCCAATCCCTCAAAAGGAGAGCGGGTATGCTCCGTCCCTTATCTAATAAGGGGACTCGGATTTCCCATACATCCGTTTCTCCGGGGGCTCCTAGAGTTCTATGGGCTCCAGCTTCACCACCTTACGCCTGCCTCCATCTTGCACATCGCGGACTTTGTAGCCCTATGCGAGCTGTTCTTGGGCATCGAGGCCCATTTCACACTGTGGAAGAGATTGTTTTGCCTCGTATCCCGTTCTCACGAGGGGTCGATATATCAAGTGGGCGGAGCCGAAATATGGCGCATCGCCGGGACCGAATACCTATCTGGAACCCCAAAGAAGGCGTCCGAAGACTGGCCTTCGGAATGGTTTTATATGGAAGACGCCCCACTGCCGGACCCAATTCGGATCGGCCTCCCGGAGTTCAGCAACGCTCCTCTGAAGAAACGCCTGAGTTGGCGCCCGCGGAGCCCTCAACGGGAGAATGATAGGAGCGTCCAATATCTGCTGGGCCGGATAAGATTACTGGCTCATTCCGGATTAACCATGATTGGAGTCATGGCCACGTGCATTATGCGAGGGGTGCAGCCGCTCCAATATAGGGGCCACCCCATGTGGGACTTCAACGGGGAGAATGACACCACCGGTCATGGCCACAAAGTGCTGGGATCGGTTGCCGATCTGGTGAAGATCATGTCCGGCTTGTACAAGGGGGAGAAAGAGGACTTCCTCCACGCGAGTCCATTGAATGGATTCTCCATGAATAACCCTCGGAGCTGGGTAAGCGGACGTTTATCTATCCGATCCGTATTTCCAAAGTTAAGTGTCTTACTTTGTGATTTTGACGCAGGAACTGCGCCGAGATGTAGGGGGCATACACAGCGTGACTCCACAACCCGAGGATTCGGGATGATCCCTTGATCCGGCCTCCGAAGAGGATCCGGACATAGAGGTGGAGCTGATCGATGGGGTGTTCCACCAACTTAGCATGGACAATGCTTTGGTCGCCATTACGGCCGACTACCCCGGTTTATCTCCGGCTTCTCAGGTAACTGTGACCAGAGTCCTGACATCATTACTCATCCATGCTTATTTCTGACAACCGTATACCAACGGTGCTCCGCAGGAGGTGCCTTCAGGGCGGGAAGCCGAACCCACGGCGGCTGACCAACAAGGGTCAGTTCGGCCCAGCAGGCGGAAGAGGAGTGCGGCGCGAATCGAAACGTCGCCGCAACGGTATGACGCACCACCGCGTTTAGAGGAAAGATTTCTAGGAGGTATATTAACGCTCATGATTTTTCCAGGAGAAAGAGCGCTCGCCGGACTGTGTCCGGAGAGGTTGCCAATCAAGCCTCCGCCAGCCAGGCTCAACGCTGATGCGGAGGGGAGGCGAACATAAGGCATGAGCCGGATGCTCCTCCAATGGAGGATGCCGACAGGCTGTCCGCCACCAGGTCTGAGGTGGAGAGCGCCATGAATCATAGGCGCCGCCGGACAGTTCTTCGTGACACGTGCTTCTCCCCGTAGGCATTGAATGCCTTTAACGCGGGAGACGCGCACCTCCGTGCTGCTCGAGATGGTCTAACCAGAGCCACGGAGCAGTATGTGAAAGACATACGAGTGAGGAATTTTAATAGTTATATATGCCAGTAGCCCCCGAGACTTAAAATAGTTAGAATAACTGATTTAAGGATCATTTGTTATGCAGGATCTCATGGAGAAGAATACCCACTTGTCCCAGGAGCTTCAAGAGTGCAAGGCCCAACTTGAGGCCGCACTAGCCACCGCGGGGGGAGCCACAGAGACCCCCTCTGGTAATACATACTTCTAAAAGATAAGTAGTTTATGAAGTGCGGCGTGTGTGTAAGTCTGACAATAATATTGCAGAGGGTACCGGACTAGATCCGGACAAGCAACATCTGCTACGCCACCAAGAAGGCGAGAAGGTGCTTATGAGGGTGCAGCAGAGAGGAACAAACTCAAGATGCCAACACCCACCGGGCGAAGAACTAAAAGATGTTCGGGTCCAAATTGTGCGACTCAAGAAAGGAGAATCGGCGGCTTCATCGCGACATTTACAGTAAGTGCTTGAGCGAACTCTTTTGAAAAGAAGAGTTCGGCGAGGAAGTCGATTGACATAAATGTGTCTGTAGGTGTGCTCACAGGTCGTCCGGCGGAGGAAATGCCTGGTTCCATAGGTGACCTTCTTCCCGAGCTGCTGCAACTGCACGAACGTGTTCGGCAGGCGATGAGCGGTGTCGTTCAGGCCTTATGGCCGTCCGTCTCCCTACCCGAGGGTCTTGGAGGGCTTGCTGAGAAGCTTCAGGGAGTACGGCAGCGCTTCCGTCTGTGGAAGATATCGGCCTGCCATCAAGGCGCCAGGGAGGCCTGGGCCATGGTGAAGACGCGGTACACGAAGGCTGATCCAAACCACATGGCCGAGGTCGGACCTGTGGGGCCCGATGGGAGGAGATCCTGTGAGCCTAATGTACGGCCAAGTAGAGTTGGCGCTAAATATTCCCAGCGGGTCAGTAAACTAGACAGCTGTTAGATGGGATTGAAGAGGAGTACAATCAGTCAATTTGTGATGTAATCTAAAATGACATGTAAAATGCCTTCTAGCGGATTGTAGATCGTTTGTCTTTGCGGACCTTTTCGCTTCAACCTCGGGACCCAATAGTCCGGAGTGTGTCTGAATACCCTCATGGTTATATAAAAACGGGGCATGCATGGAGACCAAAGCGTAGGGGTCATTAGTGCTTTATCGGACAAGTGCCCAACTAGTTATGTTATATTACATGGTTAGTAAGAAACATCTTCCAGGAGAATAGTTCCGCTAGGGGTTCCTTTCACGGAGGCATGCCCTAAAGTGCATGTCCGGACTGCGAAAAAGAGCGTAAAAGCATCCGGGGCAGATAAATAAATAAGTAAGAAATCATCTTTCAAGTCACCGACCGAATATTCCCTTAAAACGCTAGCTTTCGGCTTCACCCGGTCGAGGTACACATCCGGTGACCAGCGAGAACAATCGCAGAGGTGCTCCTTTACCTCCTAGCCGAACAATCGAGAACGTGGGGTAAGCACAGAGCCGAGCAACCCAGCTTGGCCAAAACTTAAGTCATATCGATGCATATAATGGTGAATAAAAGGTACATGCGGAAGTGTGACGCATGTGTTGGGCATGAAGCCCGTATAAATAAGCTTCTGTTAAAGAAGCCCCAGGTATAATGAGTGCGAGCAGCACGTCAAGTGTGTGCGAACAATGCATAGATCAGCCCTCAAAGGCTTTACGAAAAAGGGAGGAAGAAAGAGAGAAACAAAATACAGCTAAAGTATAAAATGTGGACAGAGGAAGGGGACGAACTCTGAGTCCGGCGCTAGGCGTAGAATCTCCGGAGACGGGCTGCGTTCCATGGGTTTGGCTCGAGTCGGTTGTTCGATGCGTTTTGCAGATGGTACGCTCCACCAGTCAAGACTTGGTCGATGATGAAGGGACCTTCCCATTTGGGCTTGAGTTTGTCCTTTTTCTTGTCCGGCAGTCGTAGAACTAATTCGCCAACATTGTAAGTTTTGGCCCGTACTTCTCTGCTTTGATATCTTCGAGCCTGATGTTGATAGAATGCGGAACGAGCTTTTGCCACGTCGCGCTCCTCTTCTAAGGCGTCCAAACTGTCCTGCCGATCCAACTCGGCTTCTCTTTCTTCGTACATGCGCACGCGAGGTGAGTCATGAATTATATCGCAGGGCAAAACTGCCTCTGCGCCGTACACCATAAAAAATGGTGTGAATCCAGTAGTACGGTTTGGCGTGGTCCGCAGCCCCCAGAGTACGGAGTCGAGCTCCTCTACCCAGTGCATGTTAGATTCCGTGAGGGACCGCACTAACCTGGGTTTGATGCCGCTCATGATTAGACCATTTGCTAGTTCGACTTGACCGTTAGTTTGAGGGTGATAGACTGAAGCGTAGTCGAGCTTGATGCCCATATTTTTGCACCAGAGTTTAACCTCGTCGGCCGTGAAGTTCGTGCCATTATCAATGATGATGATGTGGGGGACGCCATAACGGTGTACTACCCCAGATACGAAGTCTATCACAGGTCCGGATTCGGCCGTTTTAACCGGCTTGGCCTCTATCCATTTGGTGAATTTATCCACCATGACCAATAGGTATTTTTGCTTGTAGGTTCCCCCTTTAAGGGGTCCGACCATGTCAAGCCCCGCACATAAGCGGCCGTGATGGGTATAGTTTTGAGGGCGGTGGGTGGCATGTGGCTTTGATTAGTAAAGAGCTGGCAACCGACGCATCGTTGGACTAAGTCCTGAGCATCTGCCCGGGCAGTTGGCAAATAAAATCATGTATGGAAGGCCTTGCCCACAAGGGCCCGGGCTGCGGCGTGGTGCCCGCCAAGTCCGGCGTGAATTTCGGCCAGAAGATTTCGCCCTTCCTCTTCGGAGATGCACCTTTGAAGGACTCCGGTTGTGCTTTTCTTATAAAGTTCTCCCTCATGGACCTTGTAGGCTTTAGATCGTCGTACTATGCAGCGGGCCTCGTTTTGGTCTTCGGGAAGTTCCTGCCTTATTAAGTAGGCTAGGAATGGTTCCATCCACGGGGCAATGATAGCCATTATTTCATGTGCTAAAGGTGTTATTTCATTGGCTGAGCCATCGATTGTGTCAGAATGTTCAGTGTTGGGCGGTGCGGTTGGTTCCGGGTTGTTGTTTCCGGACTCCTCTTCCCATATCTGGATGGCTTAAAAAGCCGCTCCAGGAAGATGTTTGGAGGGACGGCGTCGCGCTTTGCGCCGATGCGTGCCAACACGTCGGCCGCCTGGTTATTATCCCAGGCTACATGGTGGAATTCGAGTCCTTCGAACCAAGCTGACATTTTTAAGACGGCGTTACGATAGGCTACCATTTTCGGATCCTTGGCGTCAAAGTCTCCATTTACTTGGGACATTGCGAGGTTTGAATCCCCGCGCACCTCTAGGCTTTGAATAGCCATGGAGATTGCCATCCGAAGACCATGTGGAAGGGCCTCATATTCGGTTGCATTGTGGGAGTCCGTGTACATTATCTGAAGTACGTATTGGACTGTGTCTCCGGTTGGGGACATCAATACGACGCCAGCCCCCAAGTCGGCCAACATTTTGGAGCCGTCGAAATGCATGATCCAATTGGAGTATGCGTCGTACTCTTTAGGGAGTTCGGCTTCGGTCCATTCAGCGATGAAGTCGGCCAAAACTTGCGACTTTATAGCTTGCCATGGTTTGTAGGTTATGTCGAATGGTAAGAGCTCAATGGCCCATTTGCAACCCCCGCCTGTCGCGTCATGTTGTTTATAATGTCGTTGAGAGGTACTTCGGAGGCCACTTTTATCGAACACTCTTGAAAGTAGTGTCGCAGCTTTCGGGATGCCATGAACACCGCGTACGCTATCTTTTGATAGTGTGGGTACCGGGACTTGCATGGAGTTAAGACAGTGAAGACGTAGTACACTGGTTTTTGAAGAGGGAATTTGTGTCCTTCTGTTTCTCGTTCGACGACGAGCACCGCGCTTACAACTTGATGTGTTGCCGTGATATATAATAACATTGGTTCGCCCAAGTTGGGCGCGGCCAGGACCGGATTTGTTGCCAATATGGCCTTTATTTCTTCGAGTCCGGCCGTGGCAGCGTCCGTCCACTCGAAGTGTTCGGTGCGCCGGAGGAGGCGATAGAGGGGCAATGCCTTTTCTCCCAAGCGGGAGATGGAGCGGCTTAGAGCCGCCATGCATCCAGTCAATTTTTGTATTTGTTTGAGGTCTTTTGGGATATCCAACTATGACAGAGCTCGGATCTTGGCTGGGTTTGCTTCAATTCCTCTACCGGATACAATTAAGCCCAAGAGCTTTCCGGCTGGTACGCCGAAAACGCATTTTTCCGGGTTGAGCTTAATGTCATATGCTCGGAGGTTGTCGAATGTGAGTCTCAAATCGTCTACTAGAGTTTCGACGTGTTTGGTCTTGACGACCACATCGTCTACGTATGCCTCCACTATTTTGCCGATCTGGGTTGCCAGACATGTCTGAATCATGCGCTGATATGTTGCGCCGGCATTTTTGAGCCCGAAGGGCATTGTGTTGAAGCAGAATGGTCCGTATGGAGTAATGAATGCCGTTGCGGCTTGGTCTGTCTCTGCCATCTTGATTTGATGGTATCCGGAGTATGCATCGAGGAAGCACAATGAATCGTGCCCTGCGGTGGCATCGATGATTTGATCGATGTGGGGAAGGGGGAAAGGATCCTTTGGACAAGCCTTGTTAAGGTCTTTAAAATCGACGCGTAAGCGCCATGATTTGTCCTTTTTTGGTACCATTACCAGGTTCGCTAGCCAGTCCGGATGTTTTATGTCTCTGATGAATCCGGCTTCTAATAGTTTGGCTAGCTCCTCTCCCGTTGCCTGTCTTTTGGGTTCGGAAAATTGCCGAAGAGCCTGTTTGACTGGCTTGAATCCTTTTAGGATATTTAGGCTGTGTTCTGCCAACCTGCGTGGGATTCCTGGCATATCTGAAGGGTGCCAGGCGAAGATGTCCCAATTTTCCCGAAGGAATTCTCGTAGTGCAGCGTCTACATCGGGGTTTAATTGTTCCCCAATGGAGGCCGTCTTTGTGGGGTCCGTTGGATGGACTTGGAATTTGACTATTTCGTCTGCTGGTTTAAAAGAGGTGGACTTGGATCTCTTATCGAGTATCACATCGTCCCTGTTTACCGTGGAGCGCAGCGCAGTGAGTTCCTCTGCCGCTAGGGCTTCGGATAGTGCCTCGAGGGCTAGTGCGGCTGTCTTATTTTTGGCGCGGAGTGCTATGTCCGGATCACTGACAAGAGTGATGATTCCATTGGGCCCGGGCATTTTAAGCTTCATGTACCCGTAATGGGGTATAGCTTGAAAAATTGTGAATGCCTCTCGCCCTAATAAAGCGTGATATCCGCTGCTGAACGTGCCACTTGGAACGTGACCTCCTCGGACCTGTAATTGTCCAGCGAGCCGAACACCACATCTAGTGTAACTTTTCCTGTGTAGCGTGCTTCCCGACTAGGGATTATTCCTCTAAAGGTCGTGCTGCTTCGCTCAATGCGGCTCCAGTCTATTTCCATTTTTCGAAGGGTTTCCTCGTAGATGAGGTTTAATCCGCTGCCGCCATCCATGAGTACCTTGGTAAGACGAAAGCCGTCCACTATTGGACTGAGGACCGATGCGGCTGGTGCTCGGGCTGTTCGGAATTTAGGTTCGTCGCTGGCGTTGAAGGTGATAGCCGTGTCGCTCCATGGAGTTATCGTTGCTACTTGGTAGACTTCGGCGAGGCTGCGGAGTGTTCGTTTCCGCATATTATTTGATGCGAAAGTCTCGAAGACTGTTAATATCGTACTGGTGCTGTTGGGCTGGTTCTCCGGGGCTAGAAGCTCTTCGCCACTTTTGGCCACCTGTCGTCGTATCCAACATGCTCGAAGGCTATGTGTTGGAGTGGCGCCCTCTGTACTATGGATTTTACAGGGTCCGCTGAGCCATCCCTCTAGTACGGTTCCGTGCCCTTTAGGGGTTTTTTGCTTTTTGGTTTTTGTCCCGGGTGCCTGAGCATGATGCACCCTTTTGTTTCGGACTAGGGTTGTGTTCGGAGCTGGATTGTCCCAAAACTTAGTTTCGGTTTTCCAGGCACTCTCCATTGCACTGTACTTTCGTACTATGGACGCCAGGTCGGCAAAGCGTGTAATTTCGCGACGACTTATGGCGTTCATGATTCCCTTGTCCGTGCAATTGTTGCAGAAAATTGAGATTGCGCTTTCCTCACGGCAGTCCTTTATCCTATCCATAACCGGGAGGAATCGCCCAAGAATGATGTCTTGTTTGATGGGCTCTTGACAGATTTGAGATAGATCGCTTGTGTTTGGGTGGGCGGGTGGAATTAAGTCCGGAACCCCGCCCAATCTAAGGCTCAGGGGCCGAAAAGTTTCCGAATTTGGAAGCTTGGATTGCTGGATGTTGTCCAACGAATCTGGTCTGCTGCCTAACTTTAGGTTCAGTACTTGATTGACGTTCGTCCCTCCGCGGGAATCCGGCATGGAGGGATCAGGAATCCGGACATAACTGGTCTTTAATATAGAAGAAGAGTCGCCGTGTTGTTCCTCTACCACAGCAACGTGGTGGGTAGCCTGGGGAGAGTTAATCTCTCTCAGATCGGTTTTAAGCCCAATCTGATCATAGTCTGTAGCGACTCCTAGGGCGGCGATGCGATCCAAGAGCTCGTTTACGGAAGAGAGCTCCATCAGATCCAGCTGCTCGGTGAATTCCGAGTTGACGTGAAGATCGCTTTTGATGACCCGGGAGGTCATCGTCGGAGCGGCGGCCGAACAGGAGGTCATAAGAAAACCACCTAGCCGGATAGTTTGGCCGGTGGCCAAAGCTCCCTTAGCAATGGTACCGTCTTTAAAGACGGGAAGAAGCATCCTTCCTGATTGCGACGGCACAAAGGAACTCTCAATGAAAGCACCAATGTCGGTGTCAAAACCGGCGGATCTCGGGTAGGGGGTCCCGAATTGTGCGTCTAGGCGGATGGTAACAGGAGACAAGGGACACGATGTTTTTACCTAGGTTCGGGCCCTCTCGATGGAGGTAAGACCCTACTCCTGCTTGATTGATATTGATGATATGGGTAGTACAAGAGTGGATCTACCACGAGATCAAGGAGGCTAAACCCTAGAAGCTAGCCTATGGTATGATTGTTGTTCGTCCTATGGACTAAAACCCTCTGGTTTATATAGACAGCGGAGAGGGCTAGGGTTACACAGAGTCGGTTACAATAGTAGGAGATCTACATATCCGTATTGCTAAGCTTGCCTTCCACGCCAAGGAAAGTCCCATCCGGACACGGGACGAAGTCTTCAATCTTGTATCTTCATAGTCTTGGAGTCCGGCCAATGATGATAGTTCGGCTATCCGGATACCCCCTAGTCCAGGACTCCCTCAGCATCCTTTGGTCATATACTCCCATTTACCCTAGAATAAAAAAAATCAAGAGAATACTTCTTGGGCCTGCCGTCGCCGTCTCGAGGCAAAGACAAAGGCGGAGCATGTTTGCTCTCTGGCGGGGCGATTCTGCTGAGGAAACTTCCATCTAGGAGGGGGAAATCAAAGCCTTCGTCATCACCAACACTTCTCTCATCATCATCACCATCTTCATCAACATCTTCACCACCTTCATCTCATCTCAAAACTTTAGTGCATCTCTTGTGTTCAATCTTTGTATCAAACCTCAGATTGGTACCTGGGTTGCTAGTAGTGTTGATTATATCTTATAGTTGATGCTAGTTGGTTTACTTGGTGGAAGATCATTATGTTCAAATTTCTAATTGCATATTTATACCCGCTAGACATGTTCAATATGATGAGTTGTGAGTAGTTCTATTTGTTCTTGAGGACATGGGAGGAATCTTGTTATTATTATGTTGGGGAACGTAGTAATTTCAAAAAAATTCCGACGCACACGCAAGATCATGGTGATGCATAGCAACGAGAGGGGAGAGTGTTGTCTACGTACCCTCGTGAGACCAAGCGAAGCGTTGACGCAACATAGAGGAAGTAGTCGTCGTCCTCCGGTCCAACCGATCCAAGCACCGTTACTCGGCACCTCCGAGTTCTTGACACACGTACAGCTCGATGGCGCTCCCGATCTCCGATCCAGCAGAGGCGCTGGGAGGAGTTCCGTCGACCTGACGGCGTGGGGGCGATCTTGATGTTCTCTGTCGCGAGGCTTCGCCTAAGCACCGCTACAATATGACCGAGGTGTAATATCGTGGAGGGGGCACCGCACACGGCTAAGGAACGATCTCAATGATCAACTTGTGTGTCCATGGGGTGCCCCTGCCCCGTATATAAAGGAGTGGAGGAGGGAGGGCGGCCATCTACTATGGCGGCATGCAGGGAGTCCTACTCCCACCGGGAGTAGGATTCCCCTTTCCTAGTCCAACTAGGAGACCTTCCATGTATTAGGAGTAGGAGACTAGGAAGGGAAGAGAGAAGGAAGGAAGGAGGGTGCGGCCCTCCCTTAGTCAATTCGGACTAGGGCAAGGGGGCGCGCGCCTACCCTAGGCAGCCCTCTCTCTTTCCCGTATGGCCCATAAGGCCCAATACTTCTCCCGGCGAATTCCGTAACTCTCCGGTACTCGATAAATACCGAATGACTCGGAACCTTTCCGAACTCCGAATATAGTCGTCCAATATATCGATCTTTACGTCTCGACCATTTCGAGACTCCTCGTCATGTCCCCGATCTCATCCGGGACTCCGAACTCCTTCGTACATCAAAACTCATAAACTCATAATATAACCATCGCCGAAACCTTAAGCGTGCGGACCCTACGGTTCGAGAACAATGTAGACATGACCGTGACACGTCTCGGTCAATAACCAATAGCGGGACCTAGATGCCCATATTGGTTCCTACATATTCTACGAAGATCTTTCGGTCGGACCGCATAACAACATCGTTGTTCCCTTTGTCATCGGTATGTTACTTGCCGAGATTCGATCGTCGGTATCCACTACCTAGTTCAATCTCGTTACGGCAAGTCTCTTTACTCGTTCCGTAATACATCATCTCACAACTAACTCATTAGTTGCAATGCTTGCAAGGCTTAAGTGATGTGCATTACCGAAAGGGCCGAGATACCTCTCCGACATTCGGAGTGACAAATCCTAATCTCGAAATCGCCAACCCAACAAGTACCTTTGGAGACACCTGAGAGCACCTTTATAATCACCCGATTCGTTGTGACGTTTGGTAGCACACAAAGTGTTCCTCCGGTAAATGGGAGTTGCATAATCTCATAGTCATAGGAACATGTATAAGTCATGAAGGAAGCAATAGCAACATACTAAACGATCGGGTGCTAAGCTAACGGAATGGGTCATGTCAATCAGATCATTCAACTAATGATGTGACCTTGTTAATCAAATAACAACTCTTTGTCCATGGTTAGGAAACATAACCATCTTTGATTAACAAGCTAGTCAAGGAGAGGCATACTAGTGACACTCTGTTGTCTATATATTCACACATGTATTATGTTTCCGGTTAATACAATTCTAGCATGAATAATAAACATTTATCATGATATAAAGAAATAAATAATAACTTTATTATTGCCTCTAGGGCATATTTCCTTCAGTCTCCCACTTGCACTAGAGTCAATAATCTAGATCACATCACCATGTGATTCACATCGATAGTCCACATCATCATGTGATTAACACCCATAGTTCACATCGCCATGTGACCAACATCCAAAGGGTTTACTAGATTCAGTAATCTAGTTCACATTGCTATGTGATTAACACCCAAAGATTACTAAGGTGTGATCATGTTTTGCTTGTGAGAGAATCTTAGTCAACGGGTCTTTCACATTCAGATCCGTTATGTATTTTGCAATTTTCTATGTCTACAATGCTCTGCACGGAGCTACTCTAGCTAATTGCTCCCACTTTCAATATGTATCTAGATCGAGACTTAGAGTCATCCAAATCGGTGTCAAAACTTGCATCGGCGTAACCCTTCTGACGAACCTTTTGTCACTTCCATAATCGAGAAACATATCCTTATTCCACTAAGGATAATTTTGACCGCTGTCGATGATCTACTCCTAGATCACTATTGTATTCCTTGCCAAACTCGGTGCAGGGTATACAATAGATCAGTACACAGACATGGCATATTTTATAGAACCTATGGCCAAGGCATAGGGAATGACTTTCATTCTCTTTCTATCTTCTGCGTGATCGGGTTTTGAGTCTTACTCAATTTCACACCTTGTAACACGGCAAGAACTCTTTCTTTGACTGCTCCATTTTGAACTACTTCAAAATCTTGTCAAGGTATGTACGCATTGAAAAAACTTATCAAGCGTCTTGATCTATCTCTATAGATCTTGATGCTCAATATGTAAGCAGCTTCACCGAGGTCTTTCTTTGAAAAACTCCTTTCAAACACTCCTTTAGGCTTTGCGAATAATTCTACATTATTTCCGATCTACAATATGTCATTCACACATACTTATCGAAATCTTTGTAGTGCTCCTACTCACTTTCTAGTAAATACAGGCTTCACTTTGCAGTCTCAGATAAACTATATGCTTTGATCAACTTATCAAAGCGTATATTCCAACTCCGAGATGCTTGCACCAGTCCATAGATGCACATTTTGTTAACACCTTTAGGATCGACAAAACCTCTTGGTTGCATCACATACAACTCTTCTTTAATAACTCCATTAAGGAATGCAGTTTTGTTTATCCATTTGCCGATTTCATAAAATGCGGCAATTGCTAACATGATTCGGACAGACTTTTAAGCATCGATCTGAGTGAGAAAATCTCATTGTATTCAACATCTTGAACTTTGTCAAAACCTTTTTCGACAAGTCTAGCTTTGTAGATAGTAACACTACTATCGGCGTCCGTCTTCCTCTTGAAGATCCATTTATTTTCTATGGCTTGCCGATCATCGAGCAACTCCACCAAAGTCCACACTTTGTTCTCATGCATGGATCTCATCTCGATTTCATGGCCTCAAGCCATTTCGCGAATCTGGGCTCATCATTCTTCCTCATAGTTTGTAGGTTCATCATGGTCTAGTTACATGACTTCGAGCAGGATTACCGTACCACTCTGTGCGGATCTCACTCTGGTTTACCTCGAGATTCGGTAGTAACTTGATCTGAAGTTACATGATCATCATCATTAGCTTCCTCACTAATTGGTGTAGTAGTCACAGGAACAAATTTCCGTGATGAACTACTTTCCAATAAGGGAGAAGGTACAATTACCTCATCAAGTTCTACTTTCCTCCCACTCACTTCTTTCGAGAGAAACTCCTTCTCTAGAAAGGATCCATTTTCAGCAACGAAAATCTTGCTTTAGGATCTGTGATAGAAGGTGTACCCAACAGTTTCCTTTGGGTATTCTATGAAGACGCACTTTTCCGATTTGGGTTTGAGCTTATCAGGATGAAACTTTTTCACATAAGCATCGCAGCCCCAAACTTTAAGAAACGACAACTTTGGTTTCTTGCTAAACCACAGTTCGTATAGTGTCGTCTCAGCAGTTTAGATGGTGCCCTATTTAACGTGAATGCAGCTGTCTCTAATGCATGATCCCAAAACGATATTGGTAAATCGGTAAGAAACATCATAGATTGTACTATATCCAATAAAATACGGTTATGACATTCGGACACACCATTATGATGTGGTGTTCGGTGGCATGAATTTGTGAAACTATTCCACATTGTTTTAATTGAAGACCAAACTCGTAACTCAAATATTTGTCTCCGATCGGATCGTAGAAACCTTATTTTCTTGTCACAATGAGTTTTCCACTTCACTCTAAAATTCTTTGAACCTTTCAACTATTTCGGACTTATGTTTCATCAAGTAGATATACCCATATCTGCTCAAATCATCTGTGAAGGTCGAAAAATAACGATACCGCCGTGAGCCTTAACACTCATTGGATCGCATACATCGGTATGTATTATTTCCAATAAGTCATTGCTCGCTCCATTGTTAGGAGAAGCGGAGTCTTAGTCATCCTGCCCATGAGGCATGGTTACAAGCATCAAGTGATTCATAATCAAGTGATTCCAAAATCCCATCAAGATGGAGTTTCTTCATGCGCTTTACACCAATATGACCTAAACGGCGAGTGCCACAAATAAGTTGCACTATCATTATTAACTTTGCATCTTTTGGTTTCAATATTATGAATATGTGTATCAATACGATCGAGATCCAATGAACCATTTTCATTGGGTGTGTAACCATATAAGGTTTTATTCATGTAAGCAGAACAACAGTTTATTCTCTTACTTAAATGAATAACCGTATTGCAATAAACATGATCAAATCATATTCATGCTCAACGCAAACACCAAATAACATTTATTTAGGTTCAACACTAATCCCGAAAGTATAGGGAGTGTGCGATGATGATCATATCAATCTTGAAACTACTTTCAACACACATCGTCACTTCACCCTTAACTAGTTTCATTTTATTCGCAACTCCGTTTGAGTTACTACTCTTAGTAACTGAACCAGTACCAAATACCGAGGGGTTGCTATTAAACACTAGTAAAGTACACATCAATAACATGTATATCAAATATACCTTTGTTTACTTTGCCATCCTTCTTATCCGCCAAATACTTGGGGTAGTTCGCTTCGATAACCAGTCCCTTTGCGGTAGAAGCACTTAGTCTCGGGCTTAGGTCCAGACTTAGGATTCTTCACTTGAGCAACAACTTGCTTGCCGTTCTTCTTGAAGTTCCTTCTATCCCTTTGCCCTTTTCTTGAAACTAGTGGCCTTGTTAACCATCAACACTTGATGTTCTTTCTTGATTTCTACCTTCATCGATTTCATCATCATGAAAAACTCGGAATTATTTTCATCATCCCTTGCATACTATAGTTCATCACGAAGTTGTACTAACTTGGTGATGGTGACTAGAGAATTCATCAATCACTATCTTATCTGGAAGATTAACTCCCACTTGATTCAAGCGATTGTAGTACCCAGACAATCTGAGCACATGCTCACTAGTTGAGCGATTCTCCTCCATCTTTTAGCTATAGAACTTGTTGGAGACTTCATATCTCTTAACTCGGGTATTTGCTTGAAATATTAACTTCAACTCCTGGAACATCTCATATGGTCCATGATGTTCAAAACATCTTTGAAGTCCCGATTCTAAGCCATAAAGCATGGTGCACAAAACTATCAAGTAGTCATCATATTGAGCTAGCCAAACGTTCATAACGTCTGCATCTGCTCCTGCAATAGGTCTGTCACCTAGCGGTGCATTAAGGACATAATTCTTCTGTGCAGCATTGAGGATAAACCTCAGATCGCGGATCCAATCCGCATCATTGCTACTAACATTTTTCAACACAATTTTCTCTAGGAACATATGAAAGCAACAACGCGAGCTATTGATCTACAACATAATTTGCAAAATACTACCAGGACTAAGTTCATGATAAATTTAAGTTCAATTAATCATATTACTTAAGAACTCCCACTTAGACAGACATCTCTCGAGTCATCTAAGTGATCACGTGATCCAAATCAACTAAACCATAACCGATCATCATGTGAGATGGAGTAGTTTTCAATGGTGAACATCTTATGTTGATCATATCTACTATATGATTCACGCTCGACCTTTCAGTCTCCGTGTTTCGAGGCCATATCTGCATATGCTAGGCTCGTCAAGTTTAACTCGAGTATTCGCGTGTGCAAAACTGGCTTGCACCCGTTGTAGATGGACGTAGAGCTTATCACACCGATCATCACGTGGTGTGCGGGCACGACGAACTTTGGCAGCGGTGCATACTCGGAGAACACTTCTTGATAATTTAGTGAGAGATCATCTTAAAATGCTACCGTCAATCAAAGCAATAATAAGATGTATAATAGATAAACATCATATGCAATCAAAATATGTGACATGATATGGCCATGATCATCTTGCGCCTTTGATCTCCATCTCCAAAGTCTTGTCATGATCTCTATCGTCACCGCACGACACCATGATCTTCATCATCTTGATCTATATCAATGTATCATCACATGGTTGTCTCACCAACTATTGCTCTTACAACTATTGCTATCGTATAGCGATAAAGTAAAGCAATTATTTGGCACTTGCATCTTATGCAACAAAGAGACATCCATAGGGCTTACGCCATTGTCGATAACTTCAACAAAACATGATCATCTCATACAACAACTTATATCTTATCACGTCTTGACCATATCACATCACAACATGCCCCGCAAAAACAAGTTAGGCGTCCTCTACTTTGTTGTTGCAAGTTTTACGTGGCTGCTACGGGCTTAAGCAAGAACCAATCTCACCTCGCATCAAAACCACAGCGATAGTTTGTCAAGTTGATGCTGTTTTAACCTTCGCAAGGACCGGGCGTAGCCACACTCGGTTCAACTAAAGTTGGGAAACCGACACCGCTAGTCACCTGTGTGCAAAGCACGGCGGTAAAACCAGTCTCGCGTAAGCGTCTGGCGTAATGTCGGTCCGGGCGCTTCATCCAACAATACCGCCAACCAAATTATGACATCTTTGGTAAGCGGTATGACTTATATCGCCCACAACTCACTTGTGTTCTACTCGTGCATATAACATCAAACCATAAAACCTAGGCTCGGATACCCTTTGTTGGGGAACGTAGTAATTTCAAAAATTTCCTCGCACACGCAAGATCATGGTGATGCATAGCAACGAGAGGGAGAGTGTTGTCAGCGTACCCTCGTGAGACCGAAGCGAAGCGTTGGCGCAATGTAGAGGAAGTAGTCGTCGTCCTCCGGTCCAACCGATCCAAGCACCGTTACTCCGGCACCTCCGAGTTCTTGACACACGTACAGCTCGATGGCGCTCCCGATCTCCGATCCAGCGAGGCGCTGGAGGAGTTCCGTCGGACGACGGCGTGGTGGCGATCTTGATGTTCTCTGTCGTGGGCTTCGCCTAAGCACCGCTGATATGACCGAGGTGTAATATCGTGGAGGGGGCACCGCACACGGCTAAGGAACGATCTCAATGATCAACTTGTGTGTCCATGGGGTGCCCCTGCCCCGTATATAAAGGAGTGGAGGAGGGAGGGCGGCCATCTACTATGGCGCATACAGGGAGTCCTACTCCCACCGGTAGGATTCCCCCTTTCCTAGTCCAACTAGGAGACCTTCCATGTATTAGGAGTAGGAGACTAGGAAGGGGAAGAGAGAAGGGAAGGAAGGAGGGGGTGCGGCCCCTCCCCTTAGTCCAATTCGGACTAGGGCAAGGGGGGGCGCGCGGCCTACCCTAGGCAGCCCCTCTCTCTTTCCCGTATGGCCCATAAGGCCCAATACTTCTCCCCGGCGAATTCCCGTAACTCTCCGGTACTCCGATAAATACCCGAATGACTCGGAACCTTTCCCAACTCCGAATATAGTCGTCCAATATATCGATCTTTACGTCTCAACCATTTCGAGACTCCTCGTCATGTCCCCGATCTCATCCGGGACTCCGAACTCCTTCGGTACATCAAAACTCATAAACTCATAATATAACTGTCATCGAAACCTTAAGCGTGCGGACCCTACGGTTCGAGAACAATGTAGACATGACCGTGACACGTCTCCGGTCAATAACCAATAGCGGGACCTGGATGCCCATATTGGTTCCTACATATTCTACGAAGATCTTTATCGGTCGGACCGCATAACAACATCGTTGTTCCCTTTGTCATCGGTATGTTACTTGCCCGAGATTCGATCGTCGGTATCCAATACCTAGTTCAATATCGTTACCGCAAGTCTCTTTACTCGTTCCGTAATACATCATCTCACAACTAACTCATTAGTTGCAATGCTTGCAAGGCTTAAGTGATGTGCATTACCGAGAGGGCCCAGAGATACCTCTCAGACATTGGAGTGACAAATCCTAATCTCAAATCGCCAACCCAACAAGTACCTTTGGAGACACCTGTAGAGCACCTTTATAATCACCCGATTCGTTGTGACGTTTGGTAGCACACAAAGTGTTCCTCCGGTAAATGGGAGTTGCATAATCTCATAGTCATAGGAACATGTATAAGTCATGAAGGAAGCAATAGCAACATACTAAGCGATCGGTGCTAAGCTAACGGAATGGGTCATGTCAATCAGATCATTCAACTAATGATGTGACCTTGTTAATCAAATAACAACTCTTTGTCCATGGTTAGGAAACATAACCATCTTTGATTAACAAGCTAGTCAAGTAGAGGCATACTAGTGACACTCTGTTTGTCTATATATTCACACATGTATTATGTTTCCGGTTAATACAATTCTAGCATGAATAATAAACATTTATCATGATATAAGGAAATAAATAATAACTTTATTATTGCCTCTAGGGCATATTTCCTTCATATTAATCATATGAAGTTGATCACCATTCAATGTTTTGTTGTTCTTCCTCTAGTGGTGTTATGTAATGTCAACTACATGACACTTCACCATCCTTGGGTGCAGGGGAAGACATCATGGAATTAGTTTGTGGATGATGGGTTGCGTGAGTGATAGGAACCTAAACCTCGGCTTATGAACTTTTCCATGAGGGGCTATTTTGGATCCATATGTTTAATGTTATGGTTAGATTTATCTTAATTACTTCTCTTATATTTGTGGATGCTTGCATCTAGAGTATAATCATAAGTAGGTGTTTGTTCAAGTAAGAACAATACCTTAGCTCTGGTCCACCCACATAACAATTATCAAAGCAATTAACGCGAAGTCAATGAATCATGGTAAAAGTAACTCGATAACATTCTCGTGTGTCTTCAAGAGCGTTTTAATCACCATAAGAAGTATCATCGGCTTGTCCTTAGTATAATTAAGGATTGAGCCACTTGCTGCATTTTCTACTTTTGTTACTTGTTACTTGTTACCAATTATCTTGCTATCAAACTATCTATCAGAACTATCTTACATCGCTTGAAGAAGATATCTTGCTGAAAACTGCCTATCGATTCCTTCTGCTCCTTATTGGGTTCGACACTCTTACTTATCGAAAGGAGTACAATTTATCCCCTATACTTGTGGTTCATCTGATGCCTTATGGCTATTAATTCATGCATGTTCCTTCAAAAGCTTTCATCTTTTAACATGGTTTTCCAAAATACAGGTTTCAGAATTAGATTCTACCACGATATCTTTCAAAGATCTAAACGAACAGTAAATTATGAAACTATTGCCCGAGATAATTTTACATGTATGATTTTCAAGATCCAATCTAAATGTTCTTTGTAGATACTAGTAATTCATATGTGCAATGTATGTTGATATTACGCAATATATTAATTGTACGCAGATATTAGGTAGGATCGTTATTCAAAGAATGTGTTCTATTAATCAGTCAACGGGCCAGTTAATCGCTACTCGTAGCGTGGTCGACTCGAATAACATCTATTCATCGTGTTAACTTGCCAGGCCGATTAATTGGCGTGTTAGACTGATTTAGTGGCATGTTAGATCGATTAGTCGCCATTGGCCCATTAACTGGTGGGAAAAAAGCTCAAAATTTTAGCACATAACCCCTCCCACTCCTCAATAGTCCCGCCCCCTCGTGCTCCTCTCATCCCCTTCTAACCTGGCTGGTGGCTGGCCAGGTCCTTGCCGCGCCAGCCAACGCACTACACCTCCAAAAGCTCCAGCTACTCCACCACTCTGGTCGCCTTCGTAAACCTCGTTCCCGCCCGTAGGCTATTCCTCATCCTCTCATGTGGGTTACTCCCCATCATCCGACTCATAGGCTGCTCCCCACCCCTTGCTCCATGGCATCGCAAGCAAGCAATGTACTAGTGGAGAATCCAACATTTATAGATTAGTAGATTCATATTAGTAGATTAGTGAATGGAACTGTTAGTTTGGGTTGTTACTTGTAGCATATTGCGTGGTTGTATGTCAAAAGGTATGTAGACATGTTTATATGTGTAATTGGTAATCTCAAAATTTGAGATTTTGAAGGTTTGGATGCATAGGATTATCAATTTTGCTTCTTTTATATGTTTGCTATATGCCTGTAGTAGAATGTTTTGGTATATTACATAGCTGGGAGCATGGAAGTATAGTAATAATATAAAAAAATAGATATATATGTTGGTAGGTTCTTATTTAAGCTACCAATTAATAGATGACCGATTAATCTAGTTATTAGGCTTATTTACCAATTAATCGCTACTCTGAAGCTGACCGAGCAGCTATGAGTTAACGATTTCCTAAACATTTGGTAGGACATTATTTTTCATGTTAATTATGTGATTAGCATTGTATCTTATATTTGATATGATATTAACTGCATGGCAAACGTGTTGAGTGCTCGTCATTGGAGCAACCCAAGTCGTTAGATTGACATGATTGATGCCGAGATTTGTTGGATCTGTTCCTTTAGGTCTTTTTATATTGGTATAGATATAAATATTTTAGGATATATTTGATATTGATAGTCAAAATTTCACAAGTCTGATATACTTAAAACAAGGCATTATGATATAGGAAACAATTTTGTGTATGTGATATGTTCCTCTGGAACAGAGGAGACAATTGATCATCCTATCTTCCATTGTTCCTTTAGTGTGACTTGTTAGGCAAAAGTTGGTGCCTGGTGGAACCCCAATCTTATGGGAACTGAGGTCATTCAATCTGCCAAACACTACTGGAAAAAGGCTTATAGGTGACCTAAAATGAGTGGCGGGCAGGGCCAGATACCTGCCACTACTCTTTTGGAGAAGTAGTGGTGGTGGGTAGCAGGGTGTGGCCGTCACAGTAGTCGACACAGCAGTGGTGGGTGAATATATATACCCGCCACACATAAACTCTTATATATTTGCCCGCATGATGAAAGCTAACAGTGGTGGGCTCGTAGTGTGCGCCCACCACTGGTACATAAGGCAATAGTGGCGGGTCTGCCATATACTTGCCACAGATAAATGTTTGTAACCCGCACAAAAAAATATTCAAAATATCCAGTAGTTAGTTGTGGCGGGCGCTAGTACACGCCTGCCACACATAAGTTAGGTCCGAAAATTCCTAAGGAAATCATATTTGCTAAACATAGAGTAGTCTCAAATTTTAAGCGGGTCCAAAAAATCCTCGAAAATGGAAAACCAACTCAAAAAAAGGATTTGCCAAAGAGGGTTCTGCCATTTTTAGTTGATGGAAAGTCAATTAGTGCCTCAATTATAGAAAGCCAACTCAAAGAGTGCTCAAATTTGAGCATGCGGCTTTGGATGGTGTGTACCAGTCGTATAAAAGTTTGAACTGAAAACGATTTAATTTTTTTGTTTATGTGTGTAAGGCGGTGGTTTTCATTCGAAACCCTAACACTTTGTGGGAGAGTGTCCGGTTTGTACACGATTTGCATCAAATTTTTGCCATAACGATCTAAAATATTACCACACCCTACATGTGTCCAATGAAGATAGCATGCAAAGTTTCATCCCTTTCGGAGCTCGTTTGCCCGCTATTTCATACCGAAGAGGGTCGTCCTACTACTTTTAGTTGTTGAAAAGTCAATTAGTGCCTCAAGAATAGAAAATCAACTCAAACAGTGCTCAAATTTGAGCATGGGGGCTTTGGATGGTGTGTACTAATCATAGACAATGTTTGAATTTAAAATGATTTAAAAAAATGTATTTGTGTGTGGAAGGCGGCGGTTTCCATTCGAAACCCTGATACTTTGTGGAGAGTGTTCAGTTTGTACACGATATGCATCAAGTTTTTGCCGTAACGATCTCAAATTTTTACCACACCCTACATGTGTCCAATGAAGATAGCATGCAAAGTTGCATCCCTTTCGGAGCTTGTTTGTCCGCTATTTCATATCGAAGAGGGTCGTCGTCCTACCATTTTTAGTTGTCGGAAAGTCAATTAATGCCTTGAAAATAGAAAACCAACTCAAAATGTGCTAAAATTTGAGCACAAGGCTTTGGATGTTGTGTACTAATCGTAGAAAAAGTTTGAATTTAAAATGATTTTAAAAAATGTATTAGATTTAGCTGTGGCAGGTTAACAACGTTGCCTGCCATTGCAAAGTAATAATGGCGGGCTTCCTGGCGCGCCCGGTGCAGTGTTCCAATGTTATCCACACCCATGTCGTATCCTCACTTCACTCACTCACTCTGGCTCTCCCCCATCTCTTTCTCATCATTGCTGTCGTCTCGTCCTCACCGTCCCCGTTGGCTTCGTCGTCCTCCTTGCCATCTGCAACCGCCATCGACCTCGCCATCCGCCTCGGTAAGCCGTCACCGTCCCCGCCTCTCATTCCACCGTCCTCGTCACCCTCGCCGTCCGCATCGGCCACCCATACCCACGATCGCCACTACCCACACATGGGTTGCCACCCACACCCACGGCAGCCACCCACATTTGTGATTGGTAGCTAGGTTAGGGAAGTAGCTAGGGCTAGGGTTGAAATGTTAAGATCTTTGAGCTTGAGTAGGGTAGTATATTTAATTTGCTTGAGCAATTAGAGTATCTAGGGTTAGGGCTATGGCAGTAGATTTTAATTTTGGAATGATTTGTTAATTTTTGAATGATTTGTTAAATTGTGAAAAATTGAATTTCCTTATAGAATTTGTTTCAATTGTACTTGTGATTACAAGTTTGTAGAAATTTGGAATTTGCTTATAGAATGTACATGCACTTGGCTTCAAGTTTTTCAGCATCATATACTAAGTGTCAATGTTTTAGCGAAACATTGATTGATCTCCGTTTCGCCCAATTTCTGGCACTTAATATGTCCAATGTTAAGCAAAGGTCATGCAAAAATTTATATAACTTCATGTTTAAGATTTCATTTAGTTTGTGATTCATATTGTATTGTAGTACATTTCTTTGATATTTTTACTGGGATTCATAGTAAGTGCTAATGTTTTAACAAAAAGTTGATTGAATTTTGTTTCACCAAATTTCTAGCACTTAATATGTCCATTATTAAGCATAGTTCATGCCAAAATCTTCCGTAAATTTTAAAATTTATATATGTGCATGTTCCACAACACTTTTTTGTTGGAAATGGCAGACAATGATAGGTACCATGGTGTTTTCCGTAGGCCTTAGGGAAAGTGGGTAGCCTAGATTCAAAAGCCAACATGGGCAAGAAGCAATGGCTCGACATGTTCGACATCACCGAGGAAGCAGTGCACGCTTATGATGTCATGGCACTGGAGTATCAGGGGCCAAGGGTGCAACTCAACTTTCCCCAGGATGCCTGGCCAGCGGCCTGGCGCCTCCCAACATGAGGGTAGTATCCAACATCGAGGAGCAGGAGCAACTCAAGGCTGGGGCATTTATCAAGGCCCAACAATGGCAAAGCAATGATCCCATGGTGGAGCATTATCTCAGGGAGGATCTGCAATTCTATGCCTTGAACGAGGCATTACTGAAGGCCACACGCGTTAAGGAGGCCCAGGATGACCCGATAGACTGGGACAGAGTCGTCGAGTCCTTTCACAAGGATGATCACTCCAGCTTTGGCGTTAACTTTGATTAGGAGATTCTCCGACATGTGCTAGAGAGATGTTTGAACTATTAGTGTAGTACTGTTGAAACTATGGAAGTTGCTACGTTGTACTAAGTCGTTAGCATTGTAGAACCTAATTTCATAGACTTGATAAACCTGTTTATATGTATCGTTGTACTAGCTTATATAGCAGTGTTGGAAATGTGTGAACATCCGTACCTCACCATTAAGACATTTTTCCCATTGAGTTTTAATCTTTCATTCCTGAACACATAAAATGGATGAGGATGAGCTGGATAAGATCCCCGAGTGTCCTAACTATTCCTACAATGGGGATATATGTGACAATCCTCATCTAGAGAATGTGTCGTGGTGGGCGCACGACAGATGCCAAAGGATGGCTAAAGAGAGGAGGAGGCTCGAGGGCACCGATGGGCTCTAGAGGCGAGGTCGGCATGAGCGAGCAAGGGACACAAGACATACCCAGGTTCGGGGCGCTCCGGAGAGATAATACCCCTAGTCCTGCCGAGTGTGGTTTATGTGAAACGGTACAGAGTTGCTCCTAGAGCTGTATGGAAGAAGAAGGAAGGCAGACCAAGGCTTAGGCTGCTCCTTCTCCCTGTAGATGAATATGTGTGTGGATAGTCTAATCGTCTGTTGCGTGCCCGTGTACATGAGGGCTCCTGGGGGGGTTTTATAGGTCAACCCCCTAGGTTTACAATGGTAAAGTTACAAGGCCATGGGGTCGGGTTGTCATCGTCCGGGAGGCCGGTGTTGGGACCGCTGGGTGTCAGGGCTCGCCAGTTCCCCGGACGAGGGCCCCGTGTGCTAGGAGGCACTGTTCTCTGTCTTGTCGAATGTCACCGAGTGGCCGAGTCGAGTTTGCTATAGTGGCGCACCGCCCGGTCGCCGTCTGCTGGCGTCAGCAGTGATGACGGATGCATTGTAGCCATGCCGGCCTCGGTCAGCAGGGTAGGTGGGGCACTGTTGCCACACCTCTGTCGGTCAGAGGAGTTGGTGGGGCACTGTTGCCTTGCTCATCTTTGAATGGAGACTCGTCCCATCGTACGGTTGGGAAGGGATGGGAGCTGACCCGTGGCCGGGTGGAGGAATACGCCACGGGGGAGCTAGCTTGTTGGGGAAGTCTTGGTGCGCCGGGTCCGGCCGGCTTGCGCCAACCGGCAGCGCCGGGTCGCCATCTGATACGTCCATTTTGCATCATGCTTTTATATTGATACTTAGTGCATTATGGGCTGTTATTACACATTATGTCTCAATACTTATGGCTATTCTCTCTTATTTTATAAGGTTTACCATGAAGAGGGACAATGCCGGCAGCTGGAATTCTGGCTGGAAAAGAAGCAAATGTTGGAAAACTATTCTGCACAGCTCCAAAAATACTGAAACTCCACGGAAGTCACTTTTGGAATTAATAAGAATTATTGAGCGAATAAAATACCAGAGGGGCCCACATCCTGGCCAGGAGGGTGGGGGCGCCCCCTCCCCCTACTGGGCGCGCCCCCTGTCTCATGGCCCCCCTAGTGGCCCTCCGGTGTCCATCTTCTGCTATATGAAGGCTTTTACCCTAGAAAAATCATAAGCAAGCTTACGGGACGAAACTCCGCCACCACGAGGCGGAACCAATCTAGGGCTCCGGCGGAGCTGTTCTGCCGGGGAAACTTTCCGCCGCGAGGGGGAAATCATCACCATCGACATCACCAACGATCCTCTCCTCAGGAGGGGGTCAATCTCCACCAACATCTTCACCAGCACCATCTCCTCTCAAAACCCTAGTTCATCTCTTGTATCCAATCTTGTATCAAAACCACAAATTGGTACCTGTGGGTTGCTAGTAGTGTTGATTACTCCTTGTAGTTGATGCTAATTGGTTTACTTGGTGGAAGATCATATGTTCAGATCCTTAATGCATATTAATACTCCTCTAATTATGAACATGAATATGCTTTGTGAGTAGTTACGTTTGTTCCTGAGGACATGGGTGAAGTCTTGCTATTAGTAGTCATGTGAATTTGGTATTCGTTCGATATTTTGATGAGAGTATGTTGTCTCTCCTCTAGTTGTGTTATGTGAACATCGACTACATGACACTTCACCATTATTTGGGCCTAGAGGAAGGCATTGGGAAGTAATAAGTATATGATGAGTTGCTAGAGTGATAGAAGCTTAAACCCTAGTTTATGCGTTGCTTCATAAGGGGCTGATTTGGATCCACTAGTTTCATGCTATGGTTAGGTTTACCTTAATACTTCTTTTGTAGTTGCGGATGCTTGCAATAGGGGTTAATCATAAGTGGGATGCTTGTCCAAGAAAGGGCAGTACCCAAGCACCGGTCCACCCACATATCAAATTATCAAAGTACCGAACGCGAATCATATGAGCGTGATTAAAACTAGCTTGACGATAATTCCCATGTGTCCTCGGGAGCGCTTTTCTCATTATAAGAAATTGTCCAGGCTTGTCCTTTGCTACAAAAGGATTGGGCCACCTTGCTGCACTTTATTTAATTTCATTGCTTGTTACCCATTATAAATTATCTTATCACAAAACTATCTGTTAGCTACAATTTCAGTGCTTGCAGAGAATACCTTACTGAAAACCGCTTGTCATTTCCTTCTGCTCCTCGTTGGGTTTGACACTCTTACTTATCGAAAGGACTATGATAGGTCCCCTATACTTGTGGGTCATCAAGACTCTTTTCTGGTGCCGTTGCCGGGGAGTGAAGCGCCTTTGGTGAGTGGAACTTGGTAAGGAAACATTTATATAGTGTGCTAAAATTTTCTGTCACTTGTTACTATGGAAACTAATCCTTTGAGGGGCTTGTTCGGGGTATCTTCGCCCCGACCAGTAGAGCAAAGAGTTGCTCCTCAACCTACTGAACCTACTGAAAATTTTTACTTTGATATTCCTTCGGTTAGAGAAACTGCTAGCTAATCCCTTTGCAGGAAATGGAACATTGCATCCCGATTTACACCTTATCTTTGTGGATGAAGTTTGTGGATTATTTAAGCTTGCAGGTATTCCCGATGATGTTGTCAAAAGGAAGGTCTTCCCTTTATCTTTGAAGGGAGACACATTGACATGGTATAGGCTATGTAATGATACGGGATCTTGGAACTATAAATGATTGAAGTTGGAATTTCACCAGAAGTTCTATCCTATGCATCTTGTTCATCGTGATCGTAATTACATATATAATTTCTGGCCTCGCGAAGGAGAAAGCATCACTCAAGCTTGGGGGAGGCTTAAGTAAATGTTATATTCATGCCCCAATCATGAGCTCTCAACAGATATGATTATTCAAAAAAATTATGCTCGGCTTCTCTCAATGATCGCACCATGCTCGATACTTCCTGTGTTGGTTCTTATATGCTGAAGACTACTGAATTCAAGTGGGACTTATTGGAAAGAATTAAACGCAACTCTGAAGATTGGGGTTCCGACGATGGTAAGGAGTCAGGTATAACACCTAAGTTTGATTGTGTTAAATCTTTTATGGATACCGATGTTTTTCTTGGATTTAGTGCTAAATATGGACTTGACTCTGATATAGTAGCTGCTTTTTGTGAATCTTTTGTTGCTCACGTTGATCTCCCTAAGGAGAAGTGGTTTAAATATAATCCTCCCACTGAAGTAAAAGTAGTTGCACCTATTACAGTTGAATAAAAGACTATCACTTATAATGATCCTATTGTTCCTACTACTTATGTTGAGAAACCACCTTTTCCTATTAGGATAAAGGATCATGCTAAAGCTTCAACTGTTGTTTGTAAGAGTAATACTAGAACTTATACACCCCCTGAGCAAATCAAGGTTGAACCTAGTATTGCTATGGTTAAAGATCTCTTGGATGGTAATTTAGATGGGCATGTTATTTATTTCTGTGGTGAAACTGCTAATATTGCTAGACCAGATGCTAACATACATAGACCTGTTGTAGGCATGCCTGTTATTTCTGTTAGAATAGGAGATCATTGTTATCATGGCTTATGTGATATGGGTGCTAGTGCTAGTGCAATACCCTTTGACTTATACAAAGAAATTATGCATGATATTGCACCCGCTGAAATGGAAGATATAGATGTTACTATTAAGCTTGCCAATAGAGATACTATTAAGCCATTTGGGATTGTTAGAGATGTTGAAGTCTTGTGTGGGAAAGTTAAATATCCTGCTAATTTTCTTGTTCTTGGTTCCCCACAAGATTACTTTTGTCCCATTATATTTGGTAGACCCTTCTTGAATACTGTTAATGCTAGGATTGATTGTGAAAAGGATATTGTTACAATTGGCTTAGGGGATATGTCTCATGAGTTTAATTTTGCTAAGTTTCGTAGACAACCTCGTGATAAAGAATCGCCTAGTAAGGATGAGATTATTGGTCTTGCTTCTATTGCCGTGCCTCCTACTGATCCATTAGAACAATATTTGCTAGACCATGAAAATGATATATTTATGGATGAAAGAAGGGAAATAGATAAAGTATTCCTTCAACAGGGTTCTATTCCAAAATACAACTTACCTGTTGAAATGCTAGGGGATCCCCCTCCACCCAAGGGTGATCCCGTGTTTGAGCTTAAACCTTTACCTGATAATCTTAAATATGCTTATCTTGGTGAAAAGAAGATATATCATGTTATTATTAGTGCTAGCCTTTCAGAGAAAGAAGAGGAAAGATTATTGAAAACTCTGAAGAAGCACTGTGTTGCTATTGGATATACTCTAGATGATCTTAAGGGCATTAGTCCCACTCTATGCCAACACAAAATAAAAGTGGAGAAAGGTGCCAAACCAGTTAGAGATTCTCAACGACGGTTAAATCCTAAGATGAAAGAAGTGGTAAGAAAGGAGATACTAAAGCTCCTTGAGGCAGGTATAATTTATCCCGTTGCTGATAGTGATTAGGTAAGTCCTGTCCATTGCGTTCCTAAGAAAGGAGGTATTACTGTTGTTCCTAATGACAAAGATGAATTGATCCCGCAACGAATTATTACAGGTTATAGGATGGTAACCGATTTTCGTAAATTAAATAAAGCTACTAAGAAAGATCATTGCCCTTTACCTTTTATTGAGCAAATGCTAGAAAGACTGTCCAAACATACACATTTCTGCTTTCTAGATGGTTATTCTGGTTTCTCTCAAATACCTGTGTCAGCGGAGGATCAATCAAAAACTACTTTTACTTGCCCTTTCAGTACTTTTGCTTATAGACGTATGCCTTTTGGTTTATGTAATGCACCTGCTACCTTTCAAAGATGCATGATGGCTATATTCTCTGACTTTTGTGAAAAGATTTGTGAGGTATTCATGGATGACTTCTCCGTTTATGGATCCTCTTTTGATGATTGCTTGAGCAACCTTGATCGACTTTTGTAGAGATGTGAAGACACTAGTCTCGTCTTGAATTGGGAAAAGTGCCACTTTATGGTTAATGAAGGCATTGTCTTGGGGCATAAGATTTCAGAGAGAGGTATTGAAGTTGATAGAGCTAAAGTTGATGCTATTGAAAAGATGCCATGTCCCAAGGACATAAAAGGTATAAGAAGTTTCCTTGGTCATGCCGGTTTTTATAGGAGGTTCATTAAGGACTTTTCTAAAATCTCTAGGCCTCTGAATAATTTATTACAAAAAGATATTCCTTTTGTCTTTGATGATGATTGTGTAGAAGCATTTGAAATACTTAAGAAAGCTTTGATCACTGCACTTATTGTTTAGCCCCCTGATTGGAATTTACCTTTTGAAATTATGTGTGATGCTAGTGATTATGTTGTAGGTGTTGTTCTAGGGCAAAGAGTTGATAAGAAATTGAATGGTATCTAGTATGCTAGTAAAACTCTTGAAACTGCCCAAAGAAATTATGCTACTACTGAAAAAGATTTCTTAGCAGTTGTATTTGCATGTGATAAGTTCACACCTTATATTGTTGATTCTAAAGTTACTATTCACACTAATCATGCTGCTATTAAATATCTTATGGAAAAGAAAGATGCTAAGCCTAGACTTATTAGATGGGTTCTCTTGCTCCAAGAATTTGATTTGCATATTATTGATAGAAAGGGAGCTGAGAACCCTGTTGCAGACAACCTGTCTAGGTTAGAGAATGTTCTTGATGACCCACTACTATTGATGATAGCTTTCCTGATGAACAATTAGTGGTCATAAATGCTTCTCGTACTGCTCCTTGGTATGCTGATTATGCTAATTACATTGTTGCTAAATTTATACCACCTAGTTTCACATACCAGCAAAAGAAAAAGTTCTTTTATGATTTAAGACATTACTTCTGGGATGACACACACCTTTATAAAGAAGGAGTAGATGGTGTTATTAGACGTTATGTACCTGAGCATGAACAGGAAAAGATCCTACGCAAGTGTCACTCCGAACCATATGGAGGACACCACGCTGGAGATAGAACTGCACATAAGGTATTACAATCCGGTTTTTATTGGCCTACTCTCTTCAAAGATGCTCGTAAGTATGTCTTGTCTTGTGATGAATGTCAAAGAATAGGTAATATTAGTAGACGTCAAGAAATGCCTATGAATTATTCTCTTATTATTGAACCATTTGATGTTTGGGGATTTGATTATTTGGGACCTTTTCCTGCCTCTAATGGTTACACACATATTTTAGTTGCTGTTGATTACGTTACTAAGTGGGTAGAAGCTATTCCAACTAGTAGTGCTGATCATAACACCTCTATGAAGATGCTTAAAGAAGTTATTTTTCCGAGGTTTGGAGTCCCTAGATATCTTATGACTGATGGTGGTTCACACTTTATTCATGGTGCTTTCCGTAATATGCTTGCTAAGTATGATGTTAATCATAGAATTGCATCTCCTTATCACCCACAGTCTAGTGGTCAAGTAGAGCTGAGTAATAGAGAGCTCAAATTAATTTTGCAAAAGACTGTGAATAGATCTAGAAAGAATTGGTCCAAGAAACTTGATGATGCATTATGGGCCTATAGAACTGCATATAAAAATCCTATGGGTATGTCTCCGTATAAGATGGTTTATGGAAAAGCATGTCACTTACCTCTTCAACTTGAAGATAAGGCATATTGGGCTATTAAAGAGCTCAACTATGACTTCTAACTTGCCGGTGAGAAGAGGTTATTTGATATTAGCTCATTTGATGAATGGAGAACCCAAGCCTATGAGAATGCCAAGCTGTTCAAAGAAAAAGTTAAAAGCTGGCATGACAAAAGGATACAAAAGCGTGAGTTTAACGTAGGTGACTACGTGTTACTATTCAACTCTCTTTTAAGATTTTTTGCAGGAAAACTTCTCTCTAAGTGGGAAGGTCCTTACGTTATCGAGGAGGTCTATCGTTCCGGTGCCATAAAAATCAACAACTTCCGAAGGCACAAGTCCGAGGGTGGTGAACGGTCAACGAATCAAACATTATATCTCAGGTAATCCTATCAATGTTGAAACTAATATTATTGAAACCGTAACCCCGGAGGAATACATAAGGGACACTTTACAGAATGTTTCAGACTTCGAAAAGGAATAGGTATGTGGTACGGTAAGTAAACCGACTCCAAAACAGTTCTAATGGCAATTTTTCTTTGTTTTGGAATATTTAAGAATTTTAGGAAGCAAGAAGTAATCCGGGAAGGACACGAGGCCTCCACGAGGGTGGAGGGCGCGCCCACCCTTACTGGGCGTGCCCACCTATCTCGTGGGCACCTCGTGTGCCTCCCGGACTCCGTTTTCTTGCACGTTACTTATTTTGGTCGGTAAAAAATCATTATATGATCTCCCGAAGGTTTTGACCACCGTATCACGCAAAATCCTCCGTTTTTGTTTCGAGCTATTTCTGCCGCTGGTTAGAGCAATATGTCGTCCCAGGATTCGGAGTAAGAAAGCTATGTGGCTGATTCCTTGTAGACCCTAAGGTCTACGGGGACTTGGAGCATGGTGGCTGGACCACTGAGGAAGAGGAAGACTATGAGCCTAAGGGAAAGGAGGAGACGAGCTCAGACGAAGATGAAGCCCCATTACCTCAACCTGGGGACATGCATGTGGAGTTTAAAAAGTCAAGCCTCCCTGATAGAGCGAAGAAGCCAAAGATCGAGTTTATCCCTTTTCGTCTCTTGCAGGAAAACAAACAAGAACTATGCAGAAGGATATTAAGTCTTGAGCAGGAGATTGATGATCTAAAAGAGCAAAATGTTGTTCTCAAGCGTAAATTGAGAAACAAGCCTACATCATCAACAACCCCTTCTTCACCACCTCTGGGGACATAATTACATGGGTATGGGCACTCCCCTTGGCAACTGCCAAGCTTGGGGGAGGTGCCCCGGTATCGTATCACCATCACACTCCTATCTTTACCGTTTTTCTTAGTTCTATCCTTTTAGTAGTTTCTTGATATAGTAGATTGAAGTTTTGGTACGAATTAGTTTTGAGTTTTGCTTTGTGATCTCTTTATGTAATCGAGTCCATGAGCTATCTATAATAAAGATTAGTGTTGAGTCAAGGGCTTTGCTATCTTGCTTTGATCTTAAGAAAATAGAAAGAATAAAAAGAAATAAAAGAGTTCATATTGATCTTATGGATAGTAATGACTTCACATATAAAGAGTATGAGGCATAAAAGTTGTTGAGAGTTGACAAACGTAGTTTTGGTCATCGTTGCAATTAATAGGAAGTAATAAAGAAAGAGAGGTTTTCACATATAAATATACTATCTTGGACATCTTTTATGATTGTGAGCACTCATTAAGTATGACATGCTAAAGAGTTGATGTTGGACAAGGAAGACAATGTAATGGTTTATGTTTTCTCACATCTCAGTTAAAGTATATTGTCATTGATCTTCCCAACATGTTGAGCTTGCCTTTCCCCCTCATGCTAGCCAAAATTCCTTGCACCAAGTAGAAATGCTACTTGTGCTTCCAAATATCCTTAAACCCGGTTTTGCCATGAGAGTCCACCATACCTACCTATGGATTGAGTAAGATCCTTCAAATAAGTTGTCATGTTGCAAGCAATAAAAATTGCACTCTAAATATGTATGACTTATTAGTGCGGAGAAAATAAGCTTTATACGATCGTGTGATATGGAAGTAATAAAAGCGACAGACTGCATAATAAAGGTTCATATCACAAGTGGCAATATAAAGTGACATTCTTTTGCATTAAGATTTTGTGCATCCAATCCTAAAAGCACATGACAACCTCTACTTCCCTCTGCAAAGGGCCTATCTTTTACTTTATGTCTTTTACTTTATGCAAGAGTCAAGGTGATCTTCACCTTTCCCTTTTTCATTTTATCCTTTGTCAAGCACCTTGTGTTGGAAAGATCCTGATATATATATATATATATATATATATATATATATATATATATCCAATTGAATGTAAGTTAGCATGAACTATTATTGTTGACATCACCCAAAGGTGAATACGCTGGGAGGTGAAACTATAAGCCCCTATCTTTCTCAGTGTCCGATTAAAACTCCATACCACAAGTATTGTGTGAGTGTTAGCAATTGTAGAAGACTATACGATAGTTGAGTATGTGGACTTTCTGAAAATCTCTATTCTTGACTCTTTCTGATGTTATGATAAACTGCAATTGCTTCAATGATTGAGATTATAGTTTGTTAGTTCCCAATGAAGTTTATGAACCATACTTAACACTGTGAATAGATTGTTACTTGAGCATAAGAAACCATATGACAAAATCTATATATGTTGCTGTTATAAGAATGATCATGATGCCCTCATGTCCGTATTTTATTTTTATCGACACCTCTATCTCTAAACATGTGGACATATTTTTCGATTTCGGCTTCCGCTTGAGGACAAGCGAGGTCTAAGCTTGGGGGAGTTGATACGTCCATTTTGCATCATGCTTTTATATCGATACTTAGTGCATTATGGGCTGTTATTACACATTATGTCTCAATACTTATTGCTATTCTCTCTTATTTAACAAGGTTTACCATGAAGAGGGAGAATGCCGGCAGCCGGAATTCTGGCTGGAAAAGGAGCAAATATTGGAAACCTATTCTGCACAGCTCCAAAAATCCTGAAACTCCACGGAAGTCACTTTTGGAATTAATAAGAATTATTGAGCGAAGAAAATACCAGAGGGGGCCCACACCCTGGCCAGGAGGGTGGCGGGCGTGCCCCTCCACCTACTGGGCGCGCCCCTGTCTCCTGGGCCCCCTGGTGGCCCTCCGGTGTCCATCTTCTGCTATATGAAGGCTTTTACCCTGGAAAAAATCATAAGCAAGCTTACGGGACGAAACTCCGCCACCATGAGGCGGAACCTTGGCGGAACCAATCTAGGGCTCCGGCGGAGCTATTCTGCCGGGGAAACTTCCCTTTGGGAGGGGGAAATTATCACCATCAACATCACCAATGATCCTCTCCTCGGGAAGGGGTCAATCTCCATTAACATCTTCACCAGCACCATCTCCTCTCAAAACCCTAGTTCATCTCTTGTATCCAGTCTTGTATTAAAACCAAAAATTGGTACCTGTGGGTTGCTAGTAGTATTGATTACTCCTTGTAGTTGATGCTAATTGGTTTACTTGGTGGAAGATCATATGTTTAGATCCTTAATGCATATTAATACTCCTCTGATTATGAACATGAATATGTTTTGTGAGTAGTTACGTTTGTTCCTGAGGACATGGGTGAAGTCTTGCTATTAGTAGTCATGTGAATTTGGTATTTGTTTGATATTTTGATGAGATGTATGTTGTCTCTCCTCTAGTGGTGTTATGTGAACATCGACTACATGACACTTCACCAATATTTGGGCCTAGAGGAAGGCATTGGGAAGTAATAAGTAGATGATCGGTTGCTAGAGTGACAGAAGCTTAAACCCTAGTTTATGCGTTGCTTCGTAAGGGGCTGATTTGGATCCACTAGTTTCATCCTACGGTTAGGTTTACCTTAGTACTTCTTTTGTAGTTGCGGATGCTAATCATAAGTGGGATGCTTGTCCAAGAAAGCGCAGTGCCCAAGCACCGGTCCACCCACATATCAAATTATCAAAGTACCGAACGCGAATCATATGAGCGTAATGAAAACTAGCTTGACGATAATTCCCATGTGTCCTCGGGAGCGCTTTTCTCATTATAAGAAATTGTCCAGGCTTGTCCTTGCTACAAAAAGGATTGGGCCACCTTGCTGCGCTTTATTTACTTTCATTGCTTGTTACCCGTTATAAATTATCTTATCACAAAACTATCTGTTACCTACAATTTCAGTGCTTGCAGAGAATACCTTACTGAAAACCGCTTGTCATTTCCTTTTGCTCCTTGTTGGGTTCGACACTCTTACTTATCGAAAGGACTATGATAGATCCCCTATACTTGTGCGTCATCACCATCTTGGTCGGGTCAAAGAGTTCGGTCGGGTTGAGGTACTTGGCCAGGTTGAGGAACCCGGCCAAGTGCGAGCCGGACTGAGGGGCGACGCTGACACTGATGTTTTTTGAAAAGGATCTGGGTTCCGTTGCCTGCCTGGGGTTCATCCCCCCGATAGAATGATAGTTGCTTCTCCCTAACGCTTGAAGAGGGCTACAGATATCATATGGTAATTAGTTTTATTAATTTCTACACATATTTCCTTCTTAATTAAGCATTTCTTAAGATTTTTTGCTTTAACGTGTAATTTATGTTTTTTACAACGTGCATCCCCCGCTATGCAAGGCTTTATGTCCTAAAGAAGCTCTATTTAGATGACATGGATGAGATGGCTAAGAGGATTGCTTTAAGACAAAACATGGTTTTGATTTCCAAGCTACAATATGCAAGTGAAACATATTTTGCTTGTGTAAATTGGAGAGGTTTATGCAAGGCTTACGAGTTTGAGGTGGGTATGGGTATAACCTTTTATATTGGCATCGTTCCTCTATATGATGAAGCCACCTTTCCAAAATATGATTAAGACGGGTGCATCTGTACATGATTCCAATTATTCCTCCATGTGAGTTTCCTAAACAAATTTATAAATAATCTATCTTGCTTATTTAAAAATATTTGTTATTCACCCAAACTTAACTTGTTTATCTAAAGTTGGCAGCCTATTTTCTATCCCCAAGAATAACATGGAATATAGTAGACGACACCTATTGCACTTTTGGCTCAAAGCTTACTTGGGAGGATAAGAATTATCTTGTCACATTTGTTAATCATGTTGAGTCATTTAAGGGCACTTACGGAGATGGTCGAAATACTACACGATATGTGCCACTAGTCCACACCTTGAGCAATACCAATATTCATAGAAAATGCATGGTAAGATATTGTACTATTGTGTCATTAGTCAATCTTTTTCATGCATTCTTCTTAAATAAACTACAGTGCTTACTATGTTAACATTATGTTCTTCAATAGAATCTCCCAAGAGTTAGTTGTTGTTGTTGGAGATATGCCATAGAGGCAATAATATTCTATTATTATATTTCATGTTTATAATTAAGACTTTATAGTCTATGCTATAACTGCTATGATCCTGGAATATGCGATTCAATGGAAAAATCATATGCACGTGTGGAATGATAAATGGTATAATAATATTCCTAGACTTGCCTCTAAGACTAGCTCAAGTGTTGTTGGCGATCATGTTTTCCGGATCTCAGGATATCGTTAAGTTTAACGATAGTCCTAAATCAAGTTTGAGAATATGATGTTATAAGAACGATCATATTGAATTGACCCAATCTTGATTGTTATACTTTGAGATTCCATCGTCACAAGTCAATCATTATAACATGGAGAGTTAATGTATGCCTTAGTTCCTTGGACCATGAGAGTATCGTAGTGACTTCTTACCGTATGATGAACTTTGGGGTTTCTCAAATGGCATCTATAACATGGTGATCATAATGACAACTTACAGGTTCATCGGGAAGTTATGGGACTAGATAGGTCAAGATTGGGATTTGATCCTCCGACGATGGAGAGATATTCATAGGGCCCTCTCGATGTGGCGACATCCGCCATCGTCTGGCCATACACAGGTGACTATATCACGGGGACGCCGAAACATGTCAACAAGAAATAAGAACGAAACCAGTAACGAGGAGACCGGTTTAGTGAGCATGAGAATGACTCAAGAGGATACCGATACATCTCACCTCGGGTTTTGTAAAGTATCACGAAGAAAATGGAATAAGAACATGATAACCAAAAGTCACTCGAATGTCATTCGTGTACTCACAGGGATCGATCCATGGTCCCACTATCGGTTATTGAACGAAAGGGGTTTTTATTCATGTCTATGTTTTACCGAACCTATAGAGTCACAAGCTTAAGGTAATCATGATCTTCCATTGATGTCTACTATGCAAACTTCTTCTAGTAGACTCGTGTTGGGCCTCTAAGCGCAGAGTTTTCTAGGACAGTAGCAAATTTCCCTCAAGTGGATGACCTAAGGTTTATCAATCTGTGGGAGGCGTAGGATGAATATGGTCTCTCTCAAACAACCCTGCAACCAAATAACAAAGAGTCTCTTGTGTCCCCAACACACCCAATACAATTGTAAATTGTATAGGTGCACTAGTTCGGCGAAGACATGGTGATACAAGTGTAATATGGATGGTAGATATAGGTTTTTGTAATTTGAAAATATAAAAATAGCAAGGTAACAAGTAACAAAAGTGAGAATATAGGTTTTTGTAACAGAATAGTCTGTAAAAAATTCTGAAACTTTACCACACTGTAGAGAATTTATCATAGCTTATTGTGCAAAAAAAATCAACATTTTATCACATTCTGACTTTTCTAGGGAGTTTTTGCAATAGCGACAAACTTTCTATTTTGAAACAGCAACTCATATACTTGCAAATTGTGCATGGTGAAAGATATCCCTGACACTTTTATTGAAATAAAAGATACAAAACACTACTCTAAATAACATCAAGCAAACCCTAATAAAAGAAAATGACGCTCCAAGCAAAACTCATATCATATGGTGAATAAAAATATAGCCTCAAGTAAATTTACCGATGAACGAAGACGAAAGAGGGGATGCCATCCGAGGCATCCCCAAGCTTAGGCACTTGGTTGTCCTTAAATATTACCTTGGGGTGCCTTGGGCGTCCCCAAGCTTAGGCTCTTTCCACTCCTTATTCAGTAGTCCATCGAATCTTTACCCAAACCTTGAAAACTTCACAACACAAAACTTAACATAAAACTCGTAAGCTCTGTTAGTATAATAAAGAAAATCACCACTTAGGTACTGTCAAGACAAGATTCATAAGTTTTCTCACATGATGCCTACTGTACCCTATCATTTCTACAATTTATATTAGGCAATATAAGCCATAGAAACCAGAAAACAAGCAAACTATGCATCAAAAATAGAATCTGTCAAAAACAGAACAGTCTGTAGTAATCTGTAACTCTTGAATACTTCTGTAACTCCACAAATTCTAAAAAATTAAGATAATCTAGAAAATTTGTATATCAATCTTGTGTAAAAAAATTCAGATCAAAATCACGTTGTGAATTTCTAAAATTCCGGCAATGAGTGCAAAAGTTTCTATTTTTGCACAGAATCAAGTTAACTATCACCATAGACCATCCCAAAGGTTTTACTTGGCACTTCATTGAAACAAAAGCTATAAAACATGATTACTACAGTAGCTTAATCATGTGGACACACAAAAACAGTAGGTAAAGGTGTTAGGTTGTCTCCCAACAAGCGATTTTCTTTAATGCATTTCTAGCTAGGCATGATGATTTCAATGATGCTCGCATAAAAGATAAGAATTAAAACACAAAGAAAGCATCATGAAGCATATGACTAGCACATTTAAGTCTAACCCTCTTCCCATGCATAGGGATCTTGTGAGCAAACAATTTATGCATGGGAACAAGAATCAACTAGCATAGGAAGGCAAAACAAGCATAACTTCAAGATTTTCAGCACATAGAGAGGAAACTTGATACTATTGCAATTCCTACAAGCATATACTCCTCCCTCATAATAATTTACAGTAGCATCATGAATGAATTAAACAATATAACCATCATATAAAGCATTATTTTCATGATCCACATGCATAGAAATTTTACTACTCTCCACATAAGCAAAATTCTTCTCATGAATAGTAGTGGGAGCAAACTCAACAAAATAACTATCATGTGAGGCATAACCCAATTGAAAATTAAAATCATGATGACAAGTTTCATGGTTATCATTACTCTTTATAGCATACATGTCATCACAATAATCATCATAGATAGAAACTCTGTTCTCATAATCAATTGGAACCTCTTCGAAATAGTGGATTCATCACTAAATAAAGTCATGACCTCTCCAAATCCACTTTCATAATTATCACAATAAGATTTAACACCCTCCAAAATAGTGGGATTATTACTTCCTAAAGTTGACACTCTTCCAAACCCACTTTCATCAATATAATCATCATAAATAGGAGGCATGCTTTCATCATAATAAATATTCTCATCAAAACTTGGGGGACTAAAAATATCATATTCATCAAACATAGCATCCCCAAGCTTGTAGCTTTGCATATCATTAGCACCATGGATATTCAAGGAATTCATATACTAACAACATTGCAATCATGCTCATCATACAAAGATTTTATGCCAAACATTTTAATGCATTCTTCTTCTAACACTTTGGCACAATTTTCGGAATCCTTATTTTCATGAAAGACATTAAAAAGATGAAGCATATGAGGCAACTTCAATTCAATTTTTTGTAGTTTTCTTTTATAGACTAAACTAGTGATAAAACAAGAAACTAGAAGATTCAATTGCAAGATCTAAAGATATACCTTCAAGCACTAACCTCCCCGGCAACAGCGCCAGAAAAGAGCTTCGTTGACGGGATGTGAGTGCCGCTTACCTAGCCTCCCCGGCAACGGCGCCAGAAAAGATCTTGATGTCTACTACACAACCTTCTTCTTGTAGACTCGTGTTGGGCCTCCAAGCGCAGAGTTTTGTAGGACAGTAGCAAATTTCCCTCAAGTAGATGACCTAAGGTTTATCAATCCGTGGGAGGCGTAGGATGAAGATGGTATCTCTCAAACAACCCTGCAACCAAATAACAAAGAGTCTCTTGTGTCCCCAACACACCCAATACAATGGTAAATTGTATAGGTGCACTAGTTCATCAAAGATATGGTGATACAAGTGTAATATGGATGGTAGGTATAGGTTTTTGTAATATGAAAATATAAAAATAGCAAGGTAACAAGTAACAAAAGTGAGCAAAAACGGTATTGTAATGCTTGTAAACAAGGCCTAGGGTTCATACTTTCACTAGTGCAAGTTCTCTAAACAATGATAACATAACTAGATTATATAAAAATCCCTCAATGTGCAACAAAGAGTCACTCCAAAGTCACTAATAGCAGAAAAAAAATGAGGAGATTATTGTAGGGTATGAAACCACCTCAAAGTTATTCTTTCTGATCGATCTATTGGGCTATTCCCGTAAGTGTCACAAACAGCCCTAGAGTTCGTACTAAAATAACACCTTAAGAAACAAATCAACCAAAACCCTAATGTCACCTAGATACTCCAATGTCACCACAAGTATCCGCAGGTTTGATTAAACAATATGCATCACACGACCTCAGATTCAGTTATTCAAACCAACAAAAAGAAATTCAAAGAGTGCCCCAAAGTTTCTACCGAAGAGTCAAGACGAAAATGTGTGCCAACCCCTATGCATAAGTTCACAAGGTCACAGAACCCGCAAGTTGATCACCAAAACATACATCAAGTAGATCACGTGAATATCTGATACGTCTCCAACGTATCTATAATTTTTTATTGCTCCATGCTACTTTATCTACTGTTTTGGACTATATTGGGCTTTATTTTCCACTTTTATATTATTTTTGGGACTAACCTATTAACCGGAGGCCCAGCCCGAATTGCTGTTTTTGCCTATTTCAGGTGTTTCGAGGAAATGAGAATATCAAACGGAGTCCAAACGGAATGAAACCTTCGAACGTGATCTTCTCACGAACGTGATCCAGGAGACTTGGACCCTACTCCAAGAAGCTTCCGAGGAGGTCACGAGGGTGGAGGGCGCGCCCCCCTACCTCGCGGGCCCCTCGGAGCTCCACCGACGTACTCCTTCCTCCTATATATACCTACGTATCCCCAATAGACCAGGGATGGAGCCAAAAAACCTAATTCCACCGCCGCAACCTTCTCAGATCCACGAGATCCCATCTTGGGGCTGTTAGGAGCTCACGGAGAGGGCATCCATCACGGAGGGCTTCTACATCAACACCATAGCCCCTCCAATGAAGTGTGAGTAGTTTACTTCAGACCTTCGGGTCCATAGCTAGTAGCTAGATGGCTTCTTCTCTCTTTTTGGATCTCAATACAATGTTCTCCCCCTCTCTCGTGGAGATCTATTCGATGTAATCTTCTTTTTGCGGTGTGTTTGTTGAGACCGATGAATTGTGGGTTTATGATCCAACTTATCTATGAATAATATTTGAATCTTCTCTGAATTATTTTATGTATGATTTAGTTATCTTTGCAAGTCTCTTCGAATTATCCATTTGGTTTGGCCAACTAGATTGGTAGTTCTTGCAATGGGAGAAGTGCATGGCTTTGGGTTCAATCTTGCGGTGTCCTTACTCGGTGACAGAAAGAGTTGCAAGGCACGTATTGTATTGTTTCCATCGAGGATAACAAGATGGGGTATTTATCATATTGCATGAATTTATTCCTCTACATCATGTCATCTTGCTTAAGGCGTTACTCTGTTTTTAACTTAATACTCTAGACGCATGCTGGATAGCGGTCGATGAGTGGAGTAATAGTAGTAGATGCAGAATTGTTTCGGTCTATTTGTCTCGGACGTGATGCCTATATACATGATCATACCTAGATAACCTCATAACTATGCTCAATTATATCAATTGCTCAACAATAATTTGTTCACCCACCGTAGAATACTTATGCTCTTGAGAGAAGCCACTAGTGAAACCTATGGCCCCCGGGTCTATTCTCATCATATCAATCTCCATCACTTTATTTACTTGTTTTGCTTTTACCTTTTTACTTTGCATCTTTATACCAAAAATACCAAAAATATTATCTCTATCGATCTCACTCGTAAGTGACCGTGAAGGGATTGACAACCCCTAAGCGTTGGTTGCGAGTTGCTATCGTTTTGTGCAGGTACGAGGGACTTGCGCGTGACCTCCTACTGGATTGATACATTGGTTCTCAAAAACTGAGGGAAATACTTACGCTACTTTGCTGCATCACCCCCTCCTCTTCGGGGAAAACCGATGGAAGCTCGAGACGTAGCAAGAAGGATTTCTGGCGCCGTTGCCGGGGAGGCTTACGCAAAAGTCAACATACCAAGTACCCATCGCAATCCCTATCTCTCGCGTTACATTATTTGCCATTTGCCTCTCGTTTTCCTCTCCCCCACTTCACCCTTGCCGCTTTATTTGCCCTCTCTTTCCCTTTGCCTTCCTGTTTGCTTGTGTGTTGGATTACTTGTTGCCTTGGCGCAAGATAATACCAAATTGTGTGATTTCTCGAATACCAATAATAATGATTTCCTTAGTACTCTGATTGCTCCTCTTAATAATGATGAGTCTTGTGAAATCAATACCGCTTTCTTGGAATTTGTTAATGAAAGATCAATTCGCCAGCCTTCCTAGTGAAGATGCCGCTACTCATCTAAACAATTTTGTTGATTTGTGTGATATGCAAAAGAAAAAAGATACGGATAACAATATTGTCAAATTGAAGTTATTTCCGTTTTCACTTAGAGTTCGTGCTAAAGTTTGGTTTTCATCTAGATGCTTTTATCTCTAAGTATTTTCCTCCCGCTAAGATTATCACTCTTAGGAACGATATCATGAATTTTAAACAACTTGATCATGAGCATGTTGCCCAATCTTGGGAAAGAATGAAATTAATGCTTCGCAATTGCCCTACTCATGGTTTGAATTTATGGATGATCATACAAAAATTTTATGCCGGATTGAATTTTGCTTCTAGAAATCTTTTAGATTCGGCCGCGAGAGGCACTTTTATGGAAATTACGTTAGGGGATGCTACCAAATTGCTTGATAATATTATGGCTAATTATTCTCAATGGCACACCGAAAGATCTTCTAGTAAAAAAGTGCATGCTATAGAAGAAATCAATGTTTTGAGTGAAAAGATGGATGAACTTATGAAGATGTTTGCTCCTAAAAATACTCCTCTTGATCCTAATGATATGCCTTTATCTACTTTGCTTGAGAATAATAGTGAATCTATGGATGTGAATTTGGTTGGTAGGAATAGTTTTGGTAACAACGCTTATAGAGGGAATTTTAATCCTAGGCCTTTTCCTAGCAATCCTTCTAACAATTATGGAAATTCCTACAACAACTCTTATGGAAATTTCAATAAGATGCCCTCTAATTTTGAGAGTAGTGTTAAAGAGTTTATGAATTCACAAAAGAATTTTAATGCTTTGCTTGAAGAGAATTTGCTTAAAGTTGATGATTTGGCTAGGAACATTGATAGAATTTCTCTTGAAATTGATTCCTTAAAGCTTAGATCTATTCCTCCTAAGCATGATATCAATGAGTCTCTCAAAGCTATGAGAATTTCCATTGACGAGTGCAAAGAAACAACCGCTAGGATGCGTGCTTCCAAAGATGCCTTTATTAAAGCGTGTTCTTCTAATCCCTATGAAAATCAAGATGAAGATCTAAAAGTTATTGATGTGTTCCCCATTAAATCTTTGTTTTGCAATATGAATCTTGATGAATCTGAATATGATCTTCCCTTACCTAGAAGGCGTTCTAAGAATTCTGAGTTTCTAGATCTTGATGATGAAATTGATGAAAGTAGGATTGAAATAAATAGAAACCGTGATGTTGCTAAACCTACTATTTTGGATCTCAAGGAATTTAATTATGAAAATTGGTCTTTGATTGATTGTATTTCCTTGTTGCAATCCGTGTTAAATTCTCCTCATGCTTATAGTCAAAATAAGGCCTTTACCGAACACATTGTTGATGCCTTGATGCAATCCTATGAAGAAAAGCTTGAGTTGAAAGTTTCCATCCCTAGAAAACTCCATGATGAGTGGGAAACTAATATTAAAATTAAAATTAAAGATTTTGAGTTTCATGTTTTGTGTGATTTGGGTGCTAGTGTCTCTACTATTCCCAAAACTTTATGTGATTTGCTAGATTTCCGTGATTTTGATGATTGCTCTCTAAACTTGCATCTTGCGGATTCCACTATTAAAAAACCTATGGGAAGAATTAATGATGTTCTTATTGTTGCAAATAGGAATTATGTGCCCGTAGATTTTATCGTTCTAGATATAGATTGCAATCCTTCATGTCCTATTATTCTTGGTAGACCTTTCCTTAGAACGATTGGTGCAATTATTGATATGAAGGAAGGGAATATTAGATTCCAATTTCCCTTAAAGAAGGGTATGGAACACTTCCCTAGAAAGAAAATAAAATTACCATATGAATCTATCATGAGAGCCACTTATGGATTGCCTACCAAAGATAGCAATACCTAGATCTATCCTTGCTTTTATGCCTAGCTAGGGGCGTTAAACGATAGCGCTTGTTGGGAGGCAACCCAATTTTATTTTGTGTTTTTTGTTTTTGCTTATGTTTAGGAATAAATAATCCATCTACCTTCTATTTGGATGTGGTTTTATGTTTTAATTAGTGTTTGTGCCAAGTAAGACCTATAGGATAACCTACGAAGATAGTTGATTTGATTCTGCTGAAAAACAGAAACCTTAGCGCTCACGAGATTAGCTGCCATTGTTTACTGGAGAGTGCTTTTGCGTTGATTCTTTTTGCTTATGATCAATAAACAAATTTTCCAGGACTTCCTATTTTTGTAGAATTTTTAGAGTTCCATAAGTTTGCGTTAGTTACAGATTACTACAGACTGTTCTGTTTTTGACAGATTCTGTTTTTCGTGTGTTGTTTGCTTATTTTGATGAATCTATGGCTAGTAAATTAGTTTATGAATCATAGAGAAGTTGGAATACAGTAGGTTTAACACCAATATAAATAAATAATGAGTTCATTACAGTACCTTGAAGTAGTCTTTTGTTTTCTTTCTCTAACGGAGCTCACGAGATTTCTGTTGAGTTTTGTGTTGTGAAGTTTTCAAGTTTTGGGTGAATTCTTTTGATGGATTATGGAACAAGGAGTGGCAAGAGCCTAAGATTGGGATGCCCATGGTACCCCCAAGATAATCCAAGGACACCAAAAAGTCAAAGCTTGGGGATGCCCCGGAAGGCATCCCCTCTTTCGTCCACTTCCATTGGTAATTTACTTGGAGCTATATTTTTATTCACCAACATGATATGTGTTTTGCTTGGAGCGTCTTGTATTATTTGTGTCTTTGCTTGTTAGTCTACCACAATCATCCTTTCTGTACACACCTTTTGAGAGAGCCATACATGATTTGGAATTTGTTAGAATACTCTATGTGCTTCACTTATATCTTTTAAGCTTGATAGTTTTGCTCATAGTGCTTCACTTATATCTTTTTGAGCGTGATAATTTTTGCTCTAGTGCTTCACTTAGATCTTTTAGATCACGGTGGTGGATTTGTTTTAAAGAAACTTGATCTCTCATACTTCACTTAGATTATTTTGAGAGTCATTAATAGCATGGTAATTTGCTTAATGTTAATATACTTAGTGTTCAAAATATGTGAAACTTTCTTTTGAGTGAATTGAATACTAAGATAAATTTAATGCTTAATAATTGTTTTAAGATATGGAGGTAATAATATCAAAGTCGTGCTAGTTGAGTAGTTGTGAATTTGAGAAATACTTGTGTTGAAGTTTGTAAGTCCTGTAGCATGCACGTATGGGTAAAGTTGTGTAACAAATTTGAAGCATGAAGTGTACCTGGCTTGTGCATCCTTATGAGTGGCGGTCGGGGACGAGCGATGGTCTTTTCCTACCAATCTATCCCCTAGGGGCATGCGTAGTAGTACTTTGCTTGAGGGCTAATAAACTTTTGCAATAAGTATATGAGTTCTTTATGACTAATGTGAGTCCATGGATTATCGCACTTTTACCTTTCCGCATTTGCTAGCCTCTTGATGCCGTGCATTGCCCTTTCTCACATTGAGAGTTGGTGCAAACTTAGCGGTACATCAAACCCGTGATATGATACGCTCTTTCACATAAACCTCCTTATATCTTCCTCAAAACAGCCACCATACCTACCTATTATGGCATTTCCATAGCCATTCCGAGATATATTGCCATGCAACTTTCCACCATTCCGTTCATCATGGCATACTTTACTTTTGTCATATTGCCATTGCATGATCATGTAGTTGACATCGTATTTGTGGCAAAGCCACCATGCATTATTTTTCATACATGTCACTCTTGATTCATTGCACCATCCCGGTACACCGCCGGAGGCATTCATATAGAGTCATATCTTGTTCTAGTTTCGGGTTGTAATTGTTGAGTTGTAATAAAAATAAAAGTGTGATGATAATCATTATTAGAGCATTGCCCCAGTGAGGAAAAGGATGATGGAGACTATGATTCCCCCACAAGTCGGGATGAGACTCCGGATGAAAAAAAAGAGGCCAAAGAAGCCCAAATAAAAAAAAGAGGCCATAAAAAAAGAGAGAGAAGGCCCAAATAAAAAAAATTAAAAAAATGAGAGAAAAAGAGAGAAGGGGCAATGTTACTATCCTTTTACCACACTTGTGCTTCAAAGTAGCACCTTGTTCTTCATGTAGTGAGTCTCATATATTTGTGCTTCAAAATAGCACCATGTTTTTCATATAGGGAGTCTCATAAATTATCTTGTTCATACTAGTGGGAATTTTTCATTATAGAACTTGGCTTGTATATTCCAATGATGGGCTTCCTCAAAATGCCCTAGGTCTTCGTGAGCAAGCGAGTTGGATGCACACCCACTAGTTTTCTTTTGTTGAGCATTCATAGCTCTAGTGCATCCATTGCATGGCAATCCCTACTCCTCATGTTGATATCAATTGATGGGCATCTCCATAGCCCGTTGATTATCCTCATCAATATGAGACTTTCTTCTTTTTTGTCTTCTCCACACAATCCCATCATCATATTCTATTCCACCTATAGTGCTATATCCATGGCTTGCGCTCATATATTGCGTGAGGGTTGAAAAAGCTGAAGCACGTTAAAAAGTATGAAACAATTGCTTGGCTTGTCATCGGGGGTATAGAAGTTGGGAACATCTTTGTGTGACGAAAATGAAGCATAGCCTAACTATATGATTTTGTAGGGATGAACTTTCTTTGGCCATGTTATTTTGAGATGACATAATTGCTTGATTAGTATGCTTGAAGTATTATTATTTTTATGTCAATATGAACTTTTATCTTGAATCTTTCGGATCTGAATATTCATACCATGATTAAGAAGATTTACATTGGAATTATGCCAAAGTATCACTCCGCATCAAAAATTCTTCTTTTTATCATTTACCTACTCGAGGACGAGTAGGAATTAAGCTTAGATGCTCGATACGTCTCCGACGTATCTATAATTTTTGATTGCTCCATGCTACTTTATCTACTGTTTTGGACTATATTGGGCTTTATTTTCCACTTTTATATTATTTTTGGGACTAACCTATTAACCGGAGGCCCAGCCCAGAATTGTTGTTTTTTGCTTATTTTAGTGTTTCAAGGAAACAGAATATCAAACGGAGTCCAAACAGAATGAAACCTTCGGGAACGTGATCTTCTCACCGAACGTGATCCAGGAGACTTGGACCCTACTCCAAGAAGCTTCCGAGAAGGTCACGAGGTGGAGGGCGCACCCCCATGGGCGCGCCCCTACCTCGTGGGCCCCTCGGAGCTCCACCGGCGTACTCCTTCCTCCTATATATACCTACGTATCCCCAATAGACCAGGGACGGAGCCAAAAAACCTAATTCCATCGCCGCAACCTTCTGTATCCACGAGATCCCATCTTGGGGCCTGTTCCGGAGCTCCGCCGGAGAGGGCATCCATCACGGAGGGCTTCTACATCAACACCATAGCCCCTCCGATGAAGTGTGAGTAGTTTACTTCAGACCTTCGGGTCCATAGCTAGTAGCTAGATGGCTTCTTCTCTCTTTTTGGATCTCAATACAATGTTCTTCCCCTCTCTCGTGGAGATCTATTCGATGTAATCTTCTTTTTGCGGTGTGTTTGTTGAGAACGATGAATTGTGGATTTATGATCCAACTTATATTTGAATCTTCTCTGAATTCTTTTATGTATGATTGAGTTATCTTTGCAAGTCTCTTCGAATTATCCGTTTGGTTTGGCCAACTAGATTGGTAGTTCTTGCAATGGAAGAAGTGCATGGCTTTGGGTTCAATCTTGCAGTGTCCTTACTCAGTGACAGAAATAGTTGCAAGGCACGTATTGTATTGTTGCCATCGAGGATAACAAGATGGGGTATTTATCATATTGCATGAATTTATTCCTCTACATCATGTCATCTTTCTTAAGGCGTTACTCTGTTTTTAACTTAATACTCTAGATGCATGCTGGATAGCGGTCGATGAGTGGAGTAATAGTAGTAGATGCAGAATCGTTTCGGTCTATTTGTCTCGGACGTGATGCCTATATACATGATCATACCTAGATAACCTCATAACTATGCTCAATTCTATCAATTGCTCAACAGTAATTTGTTCACCCACCGTAGAATACTTATGCTCTTGAGAGAAGCCACTAGTGAAACCTATGGCCCCCGGGTCTATTCTCATCATATCAATCTCCATCACTTTATTTACTTGTTTTGCTTTTACCTTTTTACTTTGCATCTTTATACCAAAAATACCAAAAATATTATCTCTATCAGATCTCACTCTCGTAAGTGACCATGAAGGGATTGACAACCCCTAAGCGTTGGTTGCGAGTTGCTATCGTTTTGTGCAGGTACGAGGGACTTGTGCGTGACCTCCTACTGGATTGATACCTTGGTTCTCAAAAACTAAGGGCAATACTTATGCTACTGTGTTGCATCACCCCCTCCTCTTCGGGGAAAACCAACGCAAGCTCGAGACGTAGCAATATCCCATTGTCACCACAGATAAGCACATGCAAGACATACATGAAGTGTTCTCAAATCCTTAAAGACTAAATCCGGTAAGGTAACTTCAAAGGCAAACTCGATCCATTACAAGAAGATAGAGGGGGAGAAACACCATATGATCCAACTATAATAGCAAAGCTCGCGGTACATCAAGATCGTGCCAAATCAAGAACGCGAAAGAGAGAGATCAAACACATAGCTACTGGTACATACCCTCAGCCCCGAGGGTGAACTACTCCCTCCTCGTCATGGAGTGCGCCGGAAATGATGAACATGGCCACCGGTGATGATTTCCCCCTCCGGCAGGGTGCCGAAGCAGGGTCCCGATTGGTTTTTGGTGGCTACAGAGGCTTGCGGCGGCGGAACTCTTGATCTAGGTTTCTTTTCAGGGGTTTCTGTATTTATAGAATTTTTGGTGACGGTTTCACATCAAGGGGGTCCACGAGTCAACCACAAGGACGGAGCACCCTCCAAGGGGGGTAGGGCGCGCCCTCCACCCTTGTGGTTGGCTCGGGACTCTTCTGGCCCAACTCTTTTGCTTTAGGGGCTTCTTCTGGTCCATAAAAAATCACCATAAATTTTCAGCTCATTTAGACTCCGTTTGATATTCCTTTTCTGCAAAACTCAAAAACAAGGAAAAAAACAGAAACTGGCACTGGGCTCTAGGTTAATAGGTTAGTCCAAAAAATCATATAAAATAGCATATAAATGCATATAAAACATCCAAGATAGATAATATAATAGCATGGAACACTCAAAAATTATAGATATGTTGGAGACATATCAGCCGTGTGTTAGTAGGGCAGGAGTAATGAGAAAATATTTTTGAAATGGTTTCATTAATATTCGATATAGTTTCGAGAGGAACTAGAAGCGTTTCGGGGTCACCAGAAGCGTTTCGGAGTTTATCGGGCAATACCATGTATTACCGATAAACAATATATAGGTGGAAAATGTTTCTGGTGATGTTAAATTAATATTAAAAGGCTCTAATAATAGTTATATTTACTTTAATATCAACATGCATTAAAAGGCCAATTGGTGGAAAGCATATTGGCCCACTTGGGCCCAATAGGGGAGGCACCCCCTTTTCCTCATGGAGAAGGAATGGGGAGGCCAAATTGGTGGGGGACTCCCCCTCCTCATGGTCAGCGCAAGGGGGGATCCTTCCCCCTTGTGAAGCCCCCTCCTCTCCCTCCAACCTATATATACGAGAGGTTTTGGGCACTTCTAAGACACACAGGTTTTTGGAGCCCCCTCTAGTTCTAGTTCTAATTGATCCAATTAGAGCTAGAGCTAGATCCTCCAATCCTCATAATTAGAAGCCCAATGTGCTTCTAATCTCCTCCTTCTAATTCTCCAGCAACGATTAGCTCTGGACGGTGAAACGCTGCTGGATCGTGAAGACCGTGCACTTGCAATCCGTGGAGAGGTCATGTTTTCGATATTTCGTTCGAGTGACTGTTTTTTGGCAGTTCGAGGGACCATTCATCTATGGTTCTAGGGACTTCAAGTATGATCTACACCGACTCTTCTTCACTGCAACTCGGAGTTGGTAACAACCCGATCCAAACCACATCTTCATAGTGTTCATGGGTGATCGTATAGCGATTTTTTCCTACTACGTCTCCCAACAGTTGTACCTGTGGTGATGGGTGTGCAAGGTGAGATGACAATTATTTACCATGGAAAGACCAATTTCAAAGGCACATACTCGAGAGAGGGCCTAACGGATGGAAGCCTAAAAGTTAATGGATGGAGGCAAATATTGATTGAGTGCAGACCAGAAATTGGAGATCGGTGGATCTCTGTGCTCCACCATGGAGATGCACTGGTTTTCCTATTCTTTTTAATTTTTTCTAAAAGAGAAGAGTAGGCCCTACTACTTGTCAAGATCGGTTCTAATTAACTAGTGGATATTTGTACCATCGGTCGTGTTTTGACTACTATGTTGGTGCATTTTAAGTCATGATTGGTTACAGTTAGCTAGTGGTTAATATATGCTACTATGTATCGTAATTTCATATCGCAAACAATTTAATGTTGATGAGTACTGCAATTACTGATATGGGTATTATGCACAACGCCATGGCAACACAAATGTTGTCGTGGCTATGAAATTTTTAATTGGCATGCCTATGCTTTTAGTGATGGACGCTCTAATTTGATAGCCACTACTATAACTTTCACCAGTGTGCCCACCACTGCAGATTTTCTACAAGCGGAGGGCGCCCGCTCGCCACTGATGCTATGTTAGCAGTGGCGAGAGGTCAGTGTCGGGCGCCCCCGAGAGCCTTGCCCGCCATTGCTAGGCTTTTGTTGCTCGCCACTGCTAGGTCTTCCTGCATTAGTGAAAGCAAACTATTATGATGAGTTTTTCTTTGAAATAGTGGGTATTGTTGCCTGGAACATCTAGAAGGGGCGTGCAACAATTATATTTTTAGGAACATTACTCCATCATACAGAGCCTGGAAAGAGATAGCCAAAGTTGATCTATTGTGGCAGAAATACAGGATTAATTCTCACCTTTGGGAGTTTATCACTTTGCTAGCCCTTTCCTTGTGAAAGTCTTCCTCTTGACTTTGGTCCAGTTGACCCTTTGTAATTCTATATCTCCTCCCTTGGCTAGAACTTCTTTACCCTTCACTTGGGACCCACCTCAAGTTTTGTATATTGTAAGATCTCATTATTAATATAACACAATAGGAGCCTATCCTACTGTTTTAAGATTAAAAATGGCTCCAACAAGCATCTCAGCAAGGCCTTTCGTATCCCCAACCCCCAACAAGTGTTGAGCTGAATGCCAAGGAGAAGACAATCGCGTTGAGCATCGTGTCGAGGTGGCCACAAGCCGTTGATGGGGAATGCATCCATGGATTGGCCATAACTGAGGTTGTGAAAATGCAATACGGACTCCATTGCTGGGTGGCCCGTGGTGCATGGCACATGTACAAGTACACACACACACACACACACAGAGAGAGAGAGAGAGAGAGAGAGAGAGAGAGAGAGAGAAGAGCAAATGATAAACTGGCAAGTAAAGACATGATAACTTGCAACTATCAAAGCTTCAATGAATCTGGGTCAAAAGATCAAATGTCCCTCTCTAAAATGTTAGGGTCAAAATGTAGGAATATGAACCACTACTAATGAAATAAGGGGGAACATGAACACATTAGATATTTACCCAGAACATGTTGGTCCTTGAGTGGATTCCACATTATCTCGGACATGTTGTTCTCTAAATCATTAAAAAGTAAATGATTGAGTAATATATCATTTTTTGAGAATTCTGTATAAAAGGAAGTTGAGAATATTATTTTGGATATTGGGCAAGAAAATATAAGGAATTTTTGTGTTTCAGCAATTGGTGCATAATTGTTTTTTTAGATTTGAGTACATAATTTTCTACTGTGTCACGGTTTCAAATGCATCTTGTCTACTACACCGCTCCACTGTAAAACATGTTTATGCTGCATCATGTGTTTCTACTACATTGTTCCATTGCACCGCATGTTTCGCTGCATCACGTGTTTCTACTACAGGTCTACAACCTACTTACCATTGAAATGCATATATTTCACTGGAGAGCTTCTACTATCTGTTTTCCTTCGGAATTCTAGTCCTCGGTTTCTATGAGGGATTTTTTTTCTCCTCCGCCCTTCCCTATGAGCGCCCTAGCGCCCCTAAGCCGGCTAGGGTTTCCTCACCTCCTACCACTGCCGCCGGTCTATCTTGTCTTTCTGTGGCCTTAAGGCCATGAATGCATGGTGTATCCCGACCCTTGCTAGCGGAAGGAGCACTGCTTCCTTTTTAGGTGTTTTTTCAGAGTTTGTTTATGGGTTGTGTCATGTTCAGGCAGTAGCGTAGCCAGCTCAATAATCCAGGGTGGTCCAATAATAGAACTTCCATTTGTATTTAGTTATTCGTACTGGATTTTTACTTATTTTTTACTATAATATATAGGCTATAGGGAAATCTCAGGGTGGTCCATGAACCACCCTGACCACCCCCTAGGTACGCCACTGTGTTCAGGAAGACGAGGCGGCGACGACTTCCGGAAGATGGAATGAAGTTCTTCCTGCTTAGCCCCCATCCTGACAGTGTGTCCAACATCGTCCGAGGACGTGTGGAGGTGTGACTTCGGCGGATCTCATGAGATCCGGTAGTGTTTGTCTTCAGCGGATCTCACATGATCCAGTCGGTGTTTGCCTTCGGTGGATCATCATGTATCTGGTCTTTGTTCATCTGCATTCATGTGTCTGGAGGTTGGCTCCTTCCGATCTACGCTTCTCTTCGTCGATGGCGATTATTGTTCTGGTGCGCTTGCTCTTTGGGGTCTTAGCACGACGACTCCTCAGCCGTCTACTACAACAAGGTTTGTCCGGCTCCGGTGAGAAAGGGACGATGACGGTGACGCGCCTTCGGCTCGTTCTGGTGCTTTTAGTAGTCGCTAGGTGGTCTACGAAAATGTTTGATGAATAATCAAAAGTTTTAGTTTAGAAAAAACGCTGCAGTACAAAAAATGAAAATGGGAAGAGAAAACCCATTTTTTTCTTGGAGAAAAGAAAGAGAGGAACCATTTGCCGGTTGGTACCCTCACCAATTGGTGACCGGATCCGGGCCGTGTCGGATGCTTCTCAAGCGGAAAAGGAAAACACACTGAACGGCCGATATAAGCAGCGACTCCACCTCCTCCCCCACACACGACCCCCCTCTCTCTCTCTCTACACGACGACCACTTCGCCCACCACTCCCACGCCCGCACCGGCAGCGCCAGTTCACCCACGAGCCCGACGTGCGTCGCCTCTCGCGCCGACGGTCGCGCGCGGCGCCAGACGCGGGGACCCCCACCTCGAGCAAGGCCGAAGCTGCCGCGAACTCCTCTCCTGCGCCAGCTCCCCGCATTGAGCCGCGCGGCTCCCGGCGAAACGCCACGCCTGGGCGGTCGCCGCCTGCCGTCGCGCCGGAGTCGGTGAGCGCTGATTTTCTATTCCGTTCGACCGCTGCGCTCGTCCGAGCCTGGAACCTTGCTCCGCGATGCCCCCACCGGATCTCCGGAGGGATTCGTGAGCCGCGTGGCTCTTGATTTGAACAGCCTTCGGCGCCGGATTTGCTTCTTTCTTGGTTTATTTCTCTGTCTGGATCATTGATATCTGGGAGTGGTTCCGCTTGGAGTTCCATCGCTCTGCTTGCGACCAGCGACCGGGATCTCTGATTGAGCGAGCGGCATTGTTTCGTTTGTCTCTACGCTAACCTTCTGTTTTCCTGATGGGGATTGGGCGTTTGGGGCTGTGGAATAGTGGATTAGTTCTAGTTTGTGATCCACATTCACGAATTTTGTAGCCCTGTTGTTCCCGTGAGCGCTTGATTTGCTGGTGCACTCTTGCTTGCCTTTTCCTTGTCGTCCACGGCGAGCTCTCGCTGTGATACGAGCAAGTTGGTTGCAGACTTGAATAGTATTAGGAATTTCGGGTCGGCGGTTTGGTTTGGTTGGCGATCATTTACAATCTGCATTTATGGAGGAATATTGTCCAGCGAACTAGTACTAATTTCTTCATTTAAGATGTTCGATGAACCAATTGGCCGTGTGCAGCAATTACTGGAAGTCCTACGCCTATCTAGTTGTTATTGGTTATTTTGTAGGCAACGATTAAGACTTGCTGATCTGCTATGCCATTTCCTGTGAAGTAGTTAAGCAGCGTATCTTTTTAGATCTTTTTCGAGAATTTGGCTCTATTTATTACATTTTAAAAGAAAGAAGGATAAATTTTAGTTTACTCTGGTAGCAAATCTTTTGATGAAGTTTCAAAGAAAAATATAAGATGGACGGGACGCCTAAGGTCTCTTATCAGTGGAGTCCTTTGACACCTTCCTTGATTTCGACATCGCATCCTATATGAAAATGAGAATGACGATTTGGTTCAGAAAGTTGCGTCTTCACCTTTTTGAATTAGACAGCACGTCTTGGAGGTGTGTATTCCTACTACTGCAAACCAGTATAAGCCACCATTTTGTGTAGCGTTTCTTCTTCCGACGTGTTTGTTTTTAATTCCTTTATGCCTGAATTTGAATGCTGTATTTCTTCTGGCATCGACATTTTCCTCATCTTTCAGTCTTATGTGGACAGGCTTGTTTTGCAAACGTGGTTATGTAATTATTTGTGTCTTATCATTTCTCCAGGAACCTGATTAACAAATTAGAGGTATCCTGAAATGGGTGCCAAAGAGAATGGTGAAGTGAGAGATGAGAAGGGAGTTAGATCAGATTATGAACCATCCAGAGTTTCTGTTTCATCACAAGGTGAGGCTCATGGTAATGAAGACAATAGAGCGAAAAGAGGTTCAGTAGTTCCAAAGAAGCTCTTGAGAAAAGAGACCAAAGAAAATAGCCCTCGCATGGCCAAAAGCAGCACAAGTCGTCAAGTTCAAAACAAGGTGCAACAGAAAGCACCAAACAACACTCAGAACAGATCACCAAAACCTAGGAAAGCAGCAGTTAATGCTGCTAGAGCAATTGAAGTTAGAAGACCAGATACTGTAAAAATCCCTTCTCGCCCTCCATCAGAACTGTCCGAGGAGGCAGATGATATAGTTAGTGAAGCGGGAACCATTGATGATAGAGGCAATGAAGAGGCCAAAGAGATCGATGTGTTAGACGAAGCTCCACATTGCGATCAGAGTACTGGTACTGATGATGAAATTGCTGATATTGAAGAAAAGATTGTTGATGATGACAAAGCAATTTTACATCGGAGAAATGAGGAACTACAGTCAAAACTTGAGAAGATGGAGCAGGAACTTCGTGAAGTTGCTGCACTCGAAGTTTCTCTTTACTCTGTATTGCCTGAGCATGGAAGTTCAGCACATAAGTTGCATACCCCAGCTCGGCGCCTTTCTAGGCTGTACACTCATGCATCCAAGTTTTGGTCCCCGGATAGGAGAGCTTCAGCAGCAAAAAATACTGTTTCTGGTCTTGTTCTCGTTGTGAAATCCTGTAGTAATGATGCTTCAAGGTAAGATATGACTACACTTAATCTCAATTTCGAATTCAGCGTATGAGATGTGGCACAAGAATAAAGCTTCCCCCATTAACAATCTACTGTTGATGTAGGTTAACATATTGGCTGTCAAATACAGTTGTTCTCAGGGAGATAATTTCAAAATCTTTTGGCATCTCGCGTCAATCAACTCCAACCATGACGACTAAAAACTTAAATGTCAGTGCACAATGGTTTGATGGAAAATCCACACCCAGATCCATGCCAGTGCCATGGAAAAACAACTCCAACGGCAAGCAAACTGAACTTGCTTTCATACAGATAGCAGATAATTGGCAGGAAACAAGTACACTTTTGGCTGCATTAGAGAGGATCGAATCTTGGATATTTTCTCGGATTGTCGAGACAGTGTGGTGGCAGGTAATATTTTCCTTAGGCCATATATATAATCCCTTGCTCCAAACTGGTCTTGCATTCCTAGTCAAATGTTTCACAAATAAATACTCTGCAGTGATTCTCTCGAGGACCTACCGTTCTCTATTGTCTTCTTTCTCCACATTGTGGACTTCCTGAAAAATATTTCTTTTCCAGGCATTAACTCCTCATATGCAAACCCCGGCAGAAGGTTCGTCAACCCCAAAAGCTCGGAAAGTGTTAGGCCCTTCCTTGGGTGATCAGCAACAAGGCACCTTCTCTGTTAACTTGTGGAAGGCTGCATTTCACGATGCATACAGCAGACTCTGCCCTCTTCGTGCTGGTGGGCATGAGTGTGGCTGTTTGCCAGTATTGGCGAAACTGGTATTCATTGACATCTCTAGTTTAAAAAAAACATATTTATTATTTCTAATTTATGTATTTGACGTGTTGTACTATTATCAGGTGATGGAGCAATGTGTAGCCCGTTTAGATGTTGCAATGTTTAATGCCATTCTTCGTGAATCAGCTAGTGAGATACCAACTGACCCTATATCTGACCCAATCGTTGACCCAAAAGTCCTCCCGATCCCAGCTGGTGAGCTAAGCTTTGGGTCAGGAGCGCAGCTGAAAAATTCTGTATGTACCTGATTCCAACTTTTGAGTGCACCCCGAAATAATTTTCCTATATTTTCTTTATCAAATTGTTTGTTGGGATGATGATTGTGGTTGAGATCAAAATTATTGTGCATTTTCACATATTATGAATGTGCTAGTCGATTTATTATATTAAATGAATGTCTATGCAGATTGGAAATTGGTCGAGATGGTTGACGGATAACTTGGGCATTGATGCTGATGACCCTGAGGATGAAGGTTTCGACATAGGAAGTGGGAATGATGCAAGATTTGGTGCAGCTGAAGCAAAGTCTTTTAAGCTGCTTAATGAACTGAGTGATCTCCTGATGACCCCGAAGGACATGCTTATTGAAAAATCCATCAGGAAAGAGGTCAGTGTCCGCGCATAGCTCCAGACGAATTTATCGTACTGTTTTCTGTTGGATTGAGCTGTCGTTAAGCTTTTGCACTGTCTATCAGATCTGCCCTTCGGTCGGGCTTCCACTTGTAACAAGAATCCTGTGCAACTTCACCCCTGACGAGTTCTGCCCCGATCCTGTCCCTAGCATAGTCTTAGAGGAGCTCAATTCTGAGGTGTGGTTTCTCTCTCACGAAAATGTTTTGGGATGACATATCAAACATTTGAGCAACAGACATGGTATTTAACACTACACTTCATGTTATGATGCAGAGCTTGCTGGAGCGTCACACCGCAAAACATGCGATCAGCGCGTTCCCGTGCATCGCTGCTCCTATCGCGTACCGCGCCCCTTCCCAACTGGACGTGGAGGAGAAAGTGTCGGTAGCCGGAGGCAGCGCAAAGCTGGACAGGAGAGCCTCGATGGTCCAGAGGAGAGGGTACACCAGCGACGACGATCTAGATGACCTGGACTCGCCCCTCGAGTCCCTGTTCGACAAGAGCGCTCCACCTTCGCCATCAAACGGCGCCACGCCTTTCACTGCTCAGCAGAGAGGAGCTTCCATGGAGAACGCGAGGTTCGAGCTCCTGAGAGAGGTATGGTCGGAGCGGCGCGGCAGCGATCCGGTGAGCCTGTGAAGATCACCTCTATAGTTACTCCTCATTATTACATAAAAGAAAAAAGGGTTGGGAGACCCTGGAGAGGTGAAAACCCCGAAAGAAGTTGCTTTTGCAGCAGAACTAGGGCCGCTTGTATGATATCTTTGTACATCTCTATATATATGCTGTTTCTTTTTTCTGTAGTAGTGTATAGGACATAAATGGACGGCACTATGGCCCCCTGGAGGCTAAAAAGATTTGGTCTATGTCCTTTGCCGATTCGTCAGCAGCTCTATACTGTTTCTTCCTACCGACGAATCTGACGAGCGCTTTCGTGTGAGCTGTCTCCACTAGCCTAAACATATCGATGGATGTGAAGATGCGAATGCGACGGCCCAACGGCAGCTAGCCGGTCGCCGTCGTTCAGACGATTCGGACGGCCGCCGACGAAGGGGACTCGCCACCCGCACCTCCGGATGCTGCATAGGCCGCCGCACAACCGCATTGCTCCTGCAGCAGTAATGGGTGCAGCGGCGACCTGACGCGAGGGAGACTGTATTTGGCACGAGTGCACAGTGAGAGGTCTGGTCTGGTTGATGGTTGGTACTTTCTCTGGGATCGCAAATGGACATGCTGCCAGTGCCACCGACGGCCGGCTCGTTCGTCGGACCAAAGATGGCCGCGTCAGGGTTCCACTCCGCCGACTGTCTAGCGAGAACAAGATAGGGAGCAGTGGCAGCGGTAGGTATCGGTGCCCCGACCCCCGCTACCACTGCCACATCGCATTTTAGAAACACCGGCTTTGGAATCTATCGGTACTCAAGACACATAAAGCAATGTTTAAAGGATTTTTAGAGGACTATCTTGTCAAAAAACTTATTATATTATGGAACGGAGGGAGTATTTTCTAGAAAAAAATACCATCGTCGCTCATACACTTTTTTTAAGGGAAAGGACAGCTTTATTGATTTGCAAAGCAGTTTTACACCGTTCACAAGATAGGGTAACAAAAATCTAGGAGGTTCATCGACCCATTTACGATCAGTTCTAAAGGTAATAGCGAGCCTGGGCAACTTCAAGAGCCGCGCCGTTAGATTTCCTAAGGACATCTCTAACCGATCATTTATCTGAAGTCAGGGCATGTACAATGGTGCTATTTTAGAAGTGTCACTTCGGATAAATGATGAGGTGAAGGAGAGAGAACTTATAAGAAAAGACTTGTCTTCTCTTATTTAATAGAAGACAAGAGATGATTTCTTAGCACAATATGTCTCATCACGTTTTTAGGAATAGCTAATTATTGAAGATAAGGCTAAGAGATGACCCATTGTAGACATTTTTTTTGTCATCTCTAAATTACATGCAAAACTTAAGATAACACAATCTTATCAACCATTGTACATTGCCCTCAGAGGAGGATAAATTCGGTTATCCTTCTCTAACCGGCACCTCAACGAACCCCTATCATCGTTAGAGTAGGAAAATATATCCTCCTCGGCGCCCGATTCCTAAATATACTCGGTCACCTACCCGATGAGCAAAGGTTTGGGCTCCCTCCACGCCATCCCACCCCGCGCTCTGCTGTCGCTAGCGTTGCTTACGGCGACTACCCATCGCCTCCGCCGACACCCCACTGCCTCCCTTCACCCTTCAGCGCCCTCCGGGCCGGTCGCCGGCCGTTGCTGTCGCCGAAATTGAGCTCAAACGTCACCGCCGCCGCATCGATCCAGTCGCAAAAAAGAGGCTTGGATCTTCTTCCTCCGAGCCTCTCTGTCCATTGTCAGTCATCTCGATGCGTCGCCGGCCGCTAGTATCTACTTGTCAGTGTATTGAACTTGGGTGTTCGTACCCCTAACTATGCACAGACAGTTGTAACCTCTCCACCGGGAAGAGCTTGGCGAAAAATGAACTTACTTCAAGCACTCAAGGCTTGGTAGATAAAACCGTGAAGAAGACCTCCAAGCACGTCATCGAGAAGTACTAAGGAAGTACTAAATATCAAGACAAGTTGCCGGCAAGCTCCCCCCACCGCTCCACCTCAGCGTCATGTCAGGATCGTGTCGACAAGTGGCAGGCATGCGGTTAGGTGAAGCTTGCCGGGGCAAGTGGCGGTTCGCCGCCTGAAGATCAACTTTATTGACACTGATCCAGAAGGCGTGTCGCGATAATAGAAGGTAGCTGGATTGCTGGTGCAGGTGGAGCAGTGCTCCCTTGCTGGCATTGATCCCAATGTGACACCTAACGACGCATTTATTGCTTTGTTCTATACTGTCGGGGTTAGGTATGATAACACTGTAGCCACTATTACCCTCTGTAATTAGCATTTTGTCACTGTGGTGACCCCTTTCGTCTATAAAAGGACATGATAGCACTGTAGTCGCTATTACCCTCTGTAATTACGATTTTGTCACTGTGGTGACCCCTTTCATCTATAAAAGGAGGCCCATGGCAACCTTTACAGTCGAAGCCCTGGCCAATTGTAGTAGTTTAGCAGCACCTCTCAAGCTCCTTGCCGACAAGGTCACGCTCTCTGTACATTGGACACTTATACACATAAATTCCACCAAAGCAAGAGTAGGGTTTCAGGCTTCACAGCGGCCTGAACCTGGGTAAACGCTTGTGTGCTCTCATGGTTGTTGCTGTTCTTTGTGTGTTGCATGCCCACGCCGAACGTAAAAGCGTCTCTGGACCAATAGATTGCTTGGCGTCCGGACACGTGTGTGAAGCATCGTTTGGGCTAGGCCCATTATCATGCACAGACACACGTGTGGCAGGGGATAATTGTCGCTACTCAGCATTGCCAACTGGCCGTTACACCTCCGCCGCCTTTCAAGTGTTCGACCGTTTGCCTATGTGAGGTTTTTTTGTGTGTTTTCATCTCATTTTTTTCGTTTTGTCAATTGAATTGAACCAAGTCCTTCCGCAAAAAAAGAAAGGATTGAACCAAGTCATTTCTACTCAAGATGAAGAGGTTGAGAGAGATGATCTTCAAGGACTCTTTGTTGTCGGAGGAGGAAGAAGACAATGACGACTTTGAAATGACCATTGGCATGATCTTCAATGAAGATTTTTGGTGGCCGAGGAGAGGAACATTTTTTTGTCATATACACATCAATCTAGATAAAGCGAGGGTCATGCCAAGATTATGAGAGATTATTACAACCTCGGTCTAACCTATCCGGAGAATTATTTTCGCTGGCTATTAGTGATGCACACAGGTTCTTTCTCACCATTGCAAAAAGCCATGGAGAAGCATGATGCTTGGTTCAAACTAAGGAGGAGTGCATTCGGAGAGATAAGTGTGAGCCCTTTGATGAAGTGTACCACAGTTGTTCGAGTGCTAGCATATGGATGTTCGGTTGATGCCATTGACGATTGTTCCTCCGTGGGCCATATTTGTCATCCTAAAGGTAACAAGAGATCTCACTTTGCAATGTGTCAAGAGTCGACAAGAAAGGATGTGGAGAGAGCTTTCAGTGTGCTTTGAAAGCGCTTTGCCATCATTCGTGGCCCTGCTGAGTATTGGAACCCCAAGGCCCTATGGCAAATCATGACATGTTGGATCATCTTGCATAACATGGTCATTAAAAATGGGGGAGAGATGTCTCAGACCTTTTGATACATCTCCAATGGGAATCCTGTTTAGCCGCAACATGATGCAAACAGGATACAGAGGTTCCTCGCAGCTCATCGCGGCATCGAGAACCGAGAAGTTCATACGGAGCTCCAAGATAATCTTGTTGAGCATCAACGGCATCTCTAAGACTTATAGAACTTCTCGGTTCTCGACGCCTCGTTCTTGGTTCTCGATGCCGCGACCTTGAGCTCCGACCAGATGGAGTCGAAGATGGCATGTTGCTCCGTCGCCTCCCCCGCTAGGGCCACCTTGAACTCGTCCAGCACACCGCCCATGCCAAATCCGCCAGCGGGAGGCATCAGATCCGCCTCGGGTTCCTGCTTCTCCGAAGAGTCTGGCCGATAAGAGGAGGATAAGGGTGAAAATTGGAGTGGGGTTGGGACTCACAGCTTCCGGATTTGTCCCCTTGGGCGGCGCACTAGAGTGTTGTCGTCGTTCTCACCGGACCAATGGGTTTCAACGTGTCTAGGTGGGTCCCACCTGTCAGTCCAGGGTTCTCATCCACTAGTTCTCCTCATAAACTTTGTTGCATGTACTACTGTCTTCCTACTATTCCAGGTTCTAAGGCCAACTCCACCGCGCGACCCCAAACGGACGTCTGTTTTGTCCGGATTTTGTCCGTTTGGGTAGGGGTTTGGGGTCGTGTCCGGGCGTGTCCTGGGATGCGGTGGCGTCGCCCAGCCGCCGCATCGCATCCATTGCCCCATCTGTCGCGTCCACTTAAAAACTAAAAGCAACGTTTCAAATGCCAAGCCCTAGTTCGGGCCGCCGCCCGGTTCATCACGGCGGCAGCAGCCGGTGACCTACATCGTCCATCGCCGGCATCAGCCAGCCTCTAAAATGAATAGTTCTCCTTTCATGAAATGTTTTGTGGACTCTCGTCCAAAAAACAATGCCCTTTTGTTGCGCGCCGGTCCTCGGATCTTGGCTAATCTCCATCCAAGCTTGGCAAATCAACTTGTCCTCATCTTGTGTATATGAACCAGTACGAATGCTCTTCCTCTTCTTTTGTGCCTCCGCTCTTTGGGTGAGCTCGTCGATGAACAATGGCGCACCACTAATATCAACATCATTGCCTTCTTCTTCATCATCATCACCTTCGACATAGATGTCATCGTCTTCATGCCACGAGTCACCATGGTCGTAGTCAGCACGGTCGTCGGCCTCTTCATCGGGGACGTACTCGGCACGGCCATCCTGACTTTGGGTCTCATCGGGGTCGTAGGTACGGCCATGCCCACCGTCGAAGATCACGTCCTCCATGTAGCGGTTGTAGAAGGGGTCGTCGACCGCTGGCGTTGAGGTTGGCATTCCGTCAAACAAGACGCGGGGAGCTGGCATGGTACCCGTGAACGGTGCCCGTGCCTGCTTTCTTAGCATCTCGACGGACGGCCGCCCGCCGCTTCTTTGGATCCATGCGTGGCGTTGAGGTCGATGGCGGCCGCGAAGCGCGGTGTGGGCGGCGCGAAAAAGCCCACGTCCGGCGACACCGGAAGCGGGTCTCGCCGTCGTGCCTTAGCGGAGGAAGCCGGGCGACATGGGCGCAGTCGCGACGTCGGCGGCCGGCGGTCGTAGGCGGGCGGCCGAGCGAGCTGTGCTCGCCGGGCGACGGCAGCGTACAAGGAACCCGGCGGGGCGGCCCATACCAAGCATGAGGATGGCGTGCGCTTTGTTGACGAGTCCTCCTTCTCGTCGGCTGCAAGGAACCCGCGGGGCGGCCCATGCCAAGCATGAGGATGGCGTGCGCTTTGTTGACGAGTCCTCCTTCGTCGGCGTGACCTTGCGCCTGCGACCTCCATTTCCTCGCGCTAAGCGGCGAACTTAGCGCGCGGCATTGACCTTGACGACCGCTCTCCGTTCCCTCCTCTTCGCCGATTCCGCGTCCAACTTGGCGATCTCCTCCGGCGTGCACTCCGACCGCGGCTTCCTTGGCGCCTTCTTCTTCGCCTTTGCGGGTGGGTCGACGGCCAGGCCGCCGGAACTCGGCGGGGGCATCGACCATGGATGGGGGAGAGAGGGGGCGGCGGGAGGGACGACGGAGGGTTTGGGGCAAATGGCGCCAAGTGGGCGTGGGGGGGGGGGGGGTTGGTTTCTCCCACCGACAAGCGGGCCAGGGGAGGACAAGCGCGCGCGTCCCGCCCGCTGTCCGTTTCACCCAAAAAACGGCACAAACTTGGGCCGGGGATGGGTCGAAAGCGGACACAAAGCGGACAAAAGTCCGTTTGCGCCCGCGCGCTAGGCCGTCTCGTTTGTTCATTTTACCCCAAACGGACGGGGACGGACAGGATAGGGTCACGCGGTGGAGTTGGCCTCATGGGTTCCTGGTGGTTTTATTTCTACCCTACTGCCAACTTATTTGGGACAAAAGGTTGTTATTGTCTAATATGTGGAATTGCAGTTTATATGAATATTCTCAAGAGATCAAAATATAATGACTTCAAATTATATGTTTTACATACAGTTCTGCGAGGACACAAAACATATCAGCACAAATTCCTGAAAAGAAGTGCAACACCAATCAAACTTAGACATCAATCGGCCATGCGCTATCTATTGACACAAAACGAATGCACCTTCTGACCTCCCAATCCTTAAAGCATATGTGGAAATCATTAATCACACTACCAACTATGATCACATTTCCAACTGCACGCTCAACTGCATATCCTGTATTGACGCCGATAACGAGCACAGTATGAAGGGCAAAACCAACCATCAAGATTTAGATGAAGGAAAATAGATAGCTTGCGATATTCCATACTCCAAAACTTCCATGGGATACAAAAAACATGCTGGTGCAATGCAAAATAACAGCTCATTCTAACGATGTAGATAAAGAAAGATTCTACTCAGTGTCATCGACGACCTTGGTTCCCAGCCCCTTCAAACCCTCAGCAGGCACCTCGGCAACAGTGACGAGTGAGTAGAGCTCCTCCTTGGCGTCCTCCTCGTCGTTCCTCCTGCGGGCAATCCTCACGCGAACCCTACGGGGCACGCTTCTGATCCCACTGCTCCAGATGAGCTTGTTGAGCTTCACGTCGATCCTGACGTCTGTCGTGCCCATAGCCTTCTGTGCAAACTTCCTGAGCTCTTTGATGGCATTAGGTGCCTTCTTCTTGAATGTACTGTCAAACATTATAGAAGACTCAGAAGGGACCACATTTAACTGTAACACACATCAATATTGATAAACTGGTTGGGGTAAATGTGAACAGAACAGTTTCATATGGCAACTAAAACATGGTATCATGATATGTTAGCTGAGAATACTCAAGGAGGTTAGTTCAATGACAAGTAGAAATAATTAAATAGAGCATTTTAGTTCGGGATTGAGTCGGATCAAAGTGTATCCAGGTATGCCATCTGAGGCAGGCGGCGCATTAAGATCAAAGTAGTTTCCATGATAAGTGATTGGTTCAAATCACTGATATCCAAACTAGCCCTAATTTAACCAACCCTAACAACAAGAAAGCAGCTTTATTCATGACCTGAATGAACTACGTTTAAGCACCGTTCCTACAATTCGAGAGCAGAATAAAAACTGACTGTACACAAAGCATTGGAAAATCTTATCGAACAAGCAACTGTGCTGAGCTGATCTGGTTAAACCTTCTTAGGTGGGGCAAGCAAATCATTTAACTGTCCATGGACGTAGCTAAATTGTCGTAGAGCTAACAAACAACATGAATTGGATTACAACTAGCTGCATGAGTAGGTTGCAGATGGAATGTTATGGTACAGCTCTCTTAGTATGTAAGCTCTCGGCTTATGCATCGACAAGACGGGAGAATAAAAGCTAGTAATAACTCATAATAACAACTGGATCACAGTACAGCTAGCAGTAATCCAAACTGAAAAATGGAGCGTGATAGTACAGCTCTATGAGTATACACCTCTCAGCTCACGTCTAAACGAGATTAGAGAAGTATGGCAGGGCACATTCTATAATAAGTTGATAACAGACACAGCAGCATCAGGATGTTCAATCTATTCGGACCAAGACGTGAGAGAACAGCGAGCACGATCTTGGCACCGCAAATCGAAATCTAGCTACTAATTGATATTCGTGGCATGAATACAGCAGGACGGCGTGAACAATCGAGTCAGATCTTGTAGCGGTAACGGACCGGTGAGCAGAAGTAGCAGGGCCGGGAGGATGCATACCAGCCATGGAGGCGCTTGTGGAGGTTGACGGTGTACTCCCTCGTGACGACCTCCTCCTTCCTCGGCGCTCCGCCCTTCTTGTCCGCCATCCCCTCTACTCCTCCCTCGCTGGCCTGCTGCTGCTGCTTCCTCCCTCCGGGTCGATTCTGTTCCGGCGGCGCGAGAGGAAAACCCTACAAGCGACGGAGAATGGCTTTTATATGCTCGCGTTCCGAAGGGCGCACGTGCCGCTGATAAGTCGTGGGCCTCGGTTTAGCCCATGATCCAGCAAAGTGCGGGCGGCCCGCGGAGAGAAAACCTTTGGCAATGGACGGACTTGCGGAGCGTCCGAAAGGTCCGTTATGCGCTCACTGCTCCTGGTCTTTTTAAGCGACACATAGGCTATGGTCACTCGCAAATGCTACATATCTTATTCTTTGCCAAAAAGATGCAGAGCTTGCCTACAGTACCGGCCGAATTAGCTCCGGTTTTAGGAAGGTTTTGATCGCTCATTTTCCTTTTCTGTGTTTCCTTGTTGTTATTTTTTATTTTGTTTTTATTACTGTTTTTCAATTGGTTTTCTGATTTATGTTTTCAATTGGTTTTCATTTTCCATCTTTGTTTTTCCTTTCAAATTCATAATTTTTTTAATCCTCCCAGTTTAAGTGTACAAAGAATTTTGTAAATATCATGGATATTATATTACAAATTACACGTTACATTCTATGAACATTTTTTTAAAATATGTGAACATTTTACAAGTGTCAGGGACATTTTTTTAATGCTACAAATTTTTCTTTTCATATGTAATGAATAAGTTTGAAAAACTGACACAAATAAAATTATATTTCATGAATACTTTTTAAAACATGTGAAAACTTTATAATTCGGAAAATTTTAGCATGGTCTCTCTAACCATTGATTTGATAAAGTAGTGGCCAGATTAACTCTTATCTTCTGACCTCCAATGTGAAAAGAGGGGGTAAGAGGAAGCATGTTAAAATTAGGACGCCGATAACTGCCACACGTGTGGCACAATGGATACCCGCCCACACGACCTTGTGTGGCATACCCCGCAGGCAGCCCACACGACTTTGTGTGGGCGAATATTAGAACTGCGCACACGTGTGGCAGAGGAGCATCCTACCACACGACTCCTTTGGTACAATGGGATCGATCTCACGTATGAATTCGTTTGACAGGGGAACCCACACCCCACATGCCTCCATCAGACCAGATCCCTTTTCCCTGTGAAAAAAAGAACAAAAAGCCCACTAACAACAAATTGAATGAAAAGGCCCAGTTTTTGGTTTTTTCTGTACAGGTAAAAGCCCAGATTTTGCTTAGATACTAAAAATGCCATCAGCTGCTTTGAAAATAGCAGAAAATGTCATTTAAGTTTAACCAAACTATTTGCCATTATATTTGTTTTTTTAACAATGGCAAAGGTTTATGAACACATATATAATGCCCAAAATGAAATATGGCAAATCTGCCATGACAACAAAAATCAATATTGCCATGTGAAAAAACGCAAAAGTTGAAAAATTCATGTGAAAAGAACACGCAAATTTGACAAGACAATAAAAGATAAAAATGCAATTGCATTTTTAATTAAAAATGCCATGAAAGCTTAATCAAAATTGCCATGTTTTGAAGGAGAATTTTGCCGTGTGTGAGAAAAAAACACAAATTGTTGAAAATCAAGTATGAACAAAGAGATTTGCCATGGTAGATTGGTATCAAAGAATTGCCGTGTTTTGTATGATGAATTTAATGTGTTGAAAAGCACAAAAAGTTTGGAATTCAACTATGAACAAGAAACTTGTCATGGCAAATTCGTATCAAAACTTGCCACGACGAAATTCATGTAAACTAAATTTGCCATGAACAAGAAAAATTGCCATGGCAGATTCATATTCAAACTTGCCATAGCAGAAAAAATCATTTAAACTAAACTGCCATGATCAATAAAATAAATTTTCCATGAATTGTAAACTAATTTTGCCATGAATTGTAAACTAAATTTGCCATGAACCAATAAAATAAAATTTCCCATGATCAATAAACCAAATTTGTATCAAAACTAGGCACGGCAGACTTATATCAATAATTGCCATGTTCTGGTATGATGAATTTGCCATGTGTGTAAAAAACAGAAAAGTTAAAAAATCATAAATATGAACAGGAAAATTGGCACGGCAGAAATTCACATAAACTAATTTTGCCATGACCAAGAAAAATTGCCATGGCAGATTCATATTGAAACTTGCCATGGCAGAAAAAAATCATGTAAACTAAATTGCCCTGATTCGAAAACGTATCAAAACTTGGCATGGCAGATTTGTATCAAGAATTGCCTTTGTTTTGGTATGATGAATTTGTCGTGTGTGTAAAAAACACAAAAGGCTGAAAATCAAAAAATATGAACGAGAAAATTGCCATGGCAAATTTGTATCAAGAATTGCCGCTTGTTTGTATGATGAATTTGCCGTGTGTGAAAAAAACACAAAAAGTCGAAAGTCCAGTATAAACAAGAAAAATGCCATGGTAGATTCATATCAAAACTTGCCACGGCGAAATTCACGTAAACTAAAATTTGCCACGATTTGAAATTCACCATGACTAGTAAACTAAATTTGCCATGAACCAAATAAACAAAATTTGACATGATCAAATAAAATTAGTTTGCCATGATCAATAAACTAATTTTGCCATGGCCAATAAACTAAATTTGCCATTATCAACAAACTAAAATTGACGTGATTAACTAAGAAACAAAAGCATAAAGATTGTCGTGGGCGTGTTAAAAAAAACTAAATTTGCCATGACTAGTAAACTAAATTTGCCATGAACCAAATAAACTAAATTTGACATGATCAAATAAAATCAGTTTGCAATGATCAATAAACTAAATATGCCTTGGTCAATAAACTAAATTTGCCATTATCAACAAACTAAATTTGTCGTGGTTAAGTAAGAAACAAAAGCATAAACATTGTCGTGGGCGTGTTAAAAAACGAAATTTGCCATGACTAGTAAATTAAATTTGCCGAACCAAATAAACTAAATTTGACATGATCAAATAAAATCAGTTTGCCATGATCAATAAACTAAATTTGCCATGGTCAATAAACTAAATTTGCCATGGTGTTTTGCTTATAAATAGAAATATACGTTATAGAATTGCCATCGATAAAAATTTAACAACTGCCATGATTTCTAACCTCAATCTAACCACATGTATTCTGTAGATAACAACACCAGATAATTAACAGGCCTCGTGACCTGGGGTACTACTACAGGTACACATGTTTAAGCTATGTGACCAACTTAAAATGCCATGGGTGTTAAATTTGCCATGTCTCGGAAATTTACCATGGCATCATCAAAAATTGCCATGACTCTAAAGTTGCCATCACTGCATGCTCGAAAACTGCCCGTGGAAAGTACAAACTATCCATCCAATTCTAAACAAAGGCTAAATTATTAGATTCAAAACTGTACTCGGATGATTGATCAAACAAAAATCATCGCCCTGCTGCCGTGTGCATGAACACACAACACACGAAACTGAGAGAGGGAAAATCAAACCTCCATGGCATCAGGTGCCGGAGGAGCACGGATCAGACAAGCCTTCCTGAAGATCACATCGAGCACACGGATGTCGCCGTGATTGCAGTAGTTGCTGGGCTGCCGCGATGCCCTGACGAACAAGCCGTTTCCTCCCACGACCACAAGCCCATCGATGTTGACGACGAACACGGGGTTGCGCTTGCCCACCGGTTCGAGTAGCTCCGGCCCGCACCTGCACCCACCACGGAGGCCGAGCCTCACCAAGGACACCAGCTGGCCCGCCTCCGTCGTTCCCGGGGCAGGAGTTGGCGAGTAGCGCGAAGGCAACACGCAGATAGACTGGCACGCGACGGAGCTCGAACCCTAGAAGTAGCCGCGCGCACTCGCTGATACGTCTCAACCGTATCTATAATTTTTGATTGTTCCATGCTATTATATTACCCCTTTTGGATGTTTATGGGCTTTATTTTACACATTTATATCATTTGAATTATCAGTTTGGTTTGGCCTACTAGATTGGTCTTTCTTGCCATGGGAGAAGTGCTTAGCTTTGGGTTCAATCTTGCGGTGTTCTTACCCGAGGTGTAAAGGGTTGCAAGATACGTATTGTATTGTTGCCATCGAGGATAACAAGATGGGGTTTATATCATATTGCATGTCTTTATCCCTCTACATCATGTCATCTTGCTTAATGCGTTACTCTGTTCTTATGAACTTAATACTCTAGATGCAGCCAGGAGTCGGTCGATGTGTGGAGTAATAGTAGTAGATGCAGGCAGGAGTCGGTCTACTTGTTATGGACGTGATGCCTATATACATGATCATGCCTAGATAATCTCATAACTATGCGCTTTTCTATCAATTGCTCGACAGTAATTTGTTCACCCACTGTAATACTTATGCTATCTTGAGAGAAGCCTCTAGTGAAACCTATGACCCCTGGGTCTATCTCTTATCATATTTTCTTTCAATCTACCTTTATTTGCATCTTTACTTTTCGCATCTATATTATAAAATACCAAAAATATATTTTATCTTATCATACTATCTTTATTAGATCTCACTTTCGCAAGTGGCCGTGAAGGGAATGACAACCCCTTTATTGCGTTGGTTGCGAGTTCTCAGTTTGTTTGTGTAGGTGCGTGGGACTTTTGAGGAGCCTCCTACTGGATTGATACCTTGGTTCTCAAAACTGAGGAAATACTTACGCTACACTTTGCTGCATCACCCTCTCCTCTTCGAGGAAAACCAACGCAAGCTCAAGACGTAGCAAGAAGGATTTCTGGCGCCGTTGCCGGGAAGGTCTTCGCTCAAGTCAAGACATACCAAGTATCCATCACAAACCCATCTCCCTCGCATTTACATTATTTGCCATTTGCCTCTCGTTTTCCTCTCCCCCACTTCACCCTTGCCATTTTATTCGCCCTCTCTTTTCCAATCTCCCTCTCTCCTTTTCGTTTGCCTTCCCATTGCCATGGCCGAATAAAAAAGAACTAAGGGTTTTCTCCCGAGCTCTAGTGCCTTGGACAATCCCTCTATCCTCTCTAAGCACATGAATAATGATGCTATGGAAATACCCACCGGGGTCACCAATGAGAGCTTAAATAATTTTGATGAGGATGACTCTGGAATTTTTCGCTATTTACTTGTTGAGTCTTTAAAAGATGCTTGGGATAGGTTATTAAGGATTCATGCTAGCTATGTGCCTCAATATCAAATTGAAGATTACTTAAAGAGTTTTTATATTGGTTTGCCCGCTTCTTTTAAACAAGTTTTAGATTCTATTTTTGAAGGAAGTTTTCTTGAAAGGGATGCTATAGATACTTATGAAAAAATGAAAACCATATTTGGGCACCCTATGAATAATAAGGTTGAATCTACTACTCTCTTGTGCTTTTATCAAAATGAAATTATTAAAGAGATGAAGTCTAGTGTAGAGGCAAACTTCCGTAACGTGCTTAATCTTACCTCTTCCATTAATGGCCATGTGCTTACCTTAAATAGAAGAATGAATGCCATAGAGAGGAGATCATCCTCTCCGAGTGCCAAAGATGACACTCATTAGATCTATCCTTGCTTTTATGCCTAGCTAGGAGCATTAAACGATAGCGCTAGTTGGGAGGCAACCCAATTTTCTTTATGTTTTTTGTTTTTGCTCCTTTTTAGGAATAAATATTGCATCTACCTTTTGTTTAGATGTGTTTTTATCTTCTAATTAGTGTTTGTGCCAAGTAGAACCTATAGGATAACCTACGATGATAGTTGATTTGATTCTACTGAAAAACCGAAACTTTGCGCGCACGAATATAATTTTGTTAAATCACAGGAACGTGCTTTTGCGTTGATTCTTTTTGCTTATGTTAAATAAATAAATTGTCCAGGACTTCCTATTTTGGTAGGATTTTTAGAGTTCCAGAATTTTGCGTTAGTTACAGATTGCTACAGACTGTTCTGTTTTTGACAGATTCTGTTTTTCGTGTGTTGTTTGCTTATTTCAATGCATCTATGGCTAGTAAATTAGTTTATAAACCATAAATAAGTTGGAATACAGTAGGTTTAACACCAAATTAAATAAAGAATGAGTTCATTTCAGTACCTTATGTGGTGGTTTTATTTTCTTTCACTAACGGAGCTTATAAGATTTCCTGTTGAGTTTTGTGTTGTGAAGTTTTCAAGTTTTGGGTAAAGCTTTTATGGACTATGGAATAAGGAGTGGCAAGAGCCTAAGCTTGGGGATGCCCATGACACCCCAAGATATTCAAGGATATCCAAAAGCCTAAGCTTGGGGATGCCCCGGGAAGGCATCCCTCTTTAAATCTTCGTTCATTGGTAACTTTACCTGGAGCTATATTTTTATTCGCCACATGATATGTATTTTGCTTGGAGCGTCGTGTATTATATTAGTCTTTGCTTTTTAGTTTACCACAATCATCCTTGCTGTACACACCTTTTGGGAGAAGCCTATTTGATTAGAATTTGCTAGAATACTCTATGTGCTTCACTTATATCTTTTGACTTTGATAGTTTTTGCTCTAGTGCTTCACTTATATCTTTTAGAGCACGGTGGTGTCTTAATTTTGAAGAAATTGCTAGTCTCTCATGCTTCACTTATATCATTTTGAGAGTCTTTTAGAACAGCATGGTATTTGCTATGATCATAATGTTGGTCCTAGAATGATGAGCATCCAAGTTGGGTATAATAAAAACTATCATAGAAAGTGAATTGGATGCTATGATCAATTTGATGCTTGATAATTGTTTTGAGATATGGAGGTAGTGATATTAAAGTCATGCTAGTTGGGTGATTATGAATTTAAATAATGCTTGTGTTGAAGTTTGTGATTCCCGTAGCATGCACGTATGGTGAACCACTTTGTGATGAAGTTGGAGCACAATTTTATTTATTGATTGTCTTCCTTATGAGTGGCGGTCGGGGACGAGCGATGGTCTTTTCCTACCAATCTATCCCCCTAGGAGCATGCGCGTAGTACTTTGGTTTTTGATGACTTTTAAATTTTTGCAACAAGTATATGAGTTCTTTTGATTAATGTTGAGTCCATGGATTATACGCACTCTTTCACCCTTCCACCATTGCTAGCCTCTCTTGTATCGTGCAATTTTTGCCGGTACCATACACCCACCATTTACCTTCCTCAAAACAACCACCATACCTACCTATTATGGCATTTCCATAGCCATTCCGAGATATATTGCCATGCAACTTTCCACCGTTCCGTTCATATGACACGCATTACTTTTGTCATATTGCTTTTTGCATGATCATGTAGTTGACATTGTATTTGTGGCAAGGCCACTTTCATAATTTTCATACATGTCGCTCTTGGTTCGTTGCATATCCCGGTACACCGCCGGAAGCATTCATATAGAGTCATATCTTGTTCTAGCTTTGAGTTGTAAATCCATAAAAGTGTGATGATCTTCATTATTAGAGCATTGTCCTAGTGAGGAAAGGATGATGAATACTATGATTCCCCCACAAGTCGGGATGAGACTTCGGACTTTACAAAAAGAAAAAAAAGAAAAAAAGATAAAGGCCAAAAAGAAAAAAAAAGATAGGCCAAAGAAAAAAAAGGAAAAAATAAAATGAGAGAAAAAGAGAGAAGGGACAATGCTACTATCTCTTTTTCCACACTTGTGCTTCAAAATAGCACCATGATCTTCATGATAAAGAGTCTCATATGTTGTCACTTTCATATTCTAGTGGGAATTTTTCATTATAGAACTTGGCTTGTATATTCCAATGATGGGCTTCCTCAAAGTGCCCTAGGTCTTCGTGAGCAAGCAAGTTGGATGCACCCCACTTAGTTTCTTTTATTGAGCTTTCATATATTTATAGCTCTAGTGCATCCGTTGCATGGCAATCCCTACTCACTCACTTTGATATCTATTAATGGGCATCTCCATAGCCTGTTGATACGCCTAGTTGATGTGAGACTATCTTTTCCTTTTTTGTCTTCTCCATAACCACCATTCTATTCCACATATAGTGCTATGTCCATGGCTCACGCTCATGTATTGCGTGAAAGTTGAAAAAGTTTGAGATTATTGAAGAATGAAACAATTGCTTGGCTTGTCATCGGGGTTGTGCATGATTAAATACTTTGTGTGATGAAGATAGAGCATAGCCAGACTATATGATTTTGTAGGGATAACTTTCTTTAGCCATGTTATTTTGAGAAGACATGATTACTTTGATTAGTATGCTTGAAGTATTACTATTTCTTATGTCAATATGAACTTTTATTTTGTATTCATTTCGGTCTGAACATTCATGCCACAATAAAGAAAATTACATTATGAATTATGCTAGGTAGCATTCCACATCAAAAATTTCTTTTTTGTAATTTACCTACTCGAGGACGAGCAGGAATTAAGCTTGGGGATGCTTGATACATCTCCAACGTATCTATAATTTTTGATTGTTCCATGCTATTATATTACCCCTTTTGGATGTTTATGGGCTTTATTTTACACATTTATATCATTTTTGGGACTAACCTACTAACCGGAGGCCCAGCCCATATTGCTATTTTTTTTGCCTATTTCAGTATTTCAAAGAAAAGGAATATCAAACAGAGTCCAAACGGAATGAAACCTTCGAGAGCGTGATTTTTGGAACAAACGTGATCCGGAGAGCTTGGAGTGCAAGTCAAGAAGCTCCCGAGGGCCCCACGAGATAGGGGGCCATGCCCCCCTGTAGGGCGCCCCCTGTCTTGTGGGCCCCTCGGGCGGCCACCGACGTACTTCTTCCTCCTATATATACCTACGTACCCCGAAAACACCCAGGAGCACCAAAACACAATTTCCACCGCCGTAACCTTCTGTATCCGTGAGATCCCATCTTGGAGCCTTCGCCGGCACTCTGCCGGAGGGGGAATCAACCATGGAGGGCCTCTACATCAACATTCTTGCCCCTCCGATGAGTTGTGAGTAGTTTACCACAGACCTACGGGTCCATAGTTATTAGCTAGATGGCTTCTTCTCTCTTTTTGGATCTCAATACAATGTTCTCCCCCTCTCTTGTGGAGATCTATTCGATGTAAACTCTTTTTGCGGTGTGTTTGTCGAGATTCGATGAATTGTGGGTTTATGATCAAGTTTATCTATGAATAATATTTGAATCTTCTCTGAATTCTTTTATGTATGATTGAGTTATCTTTGCAAGTCTCTTCGAATTATCAGTTTGGTTTGACCTACTAGATTGATCTTTCTTGCCATGGGAGAAGTGCTTAGCTTTGGGTTCAATCTTGCGGTGTTCTTACCCAGTGACAGAAAGGGTTGCAAGACACGTATTGTATTGTTGCCATCGAGGATAATAAGATGGGGTTTATATCACATTGCATGTGTTTATCCCTCTACATCATGTCATCTTGCTTAATGCTTTACTCTGTTCTTATGAACTTAATACTCTAGATGCAGGCAGGAGTCGGTCGATGTGTGGAGTAATAGTAGTAGATGCAGGCAGGAGTCGATCTACTTGTTATGGACGTGATGCCTATATACATGATCATGCCTAGATAATCTCATAACTATGTGCTTTTCTATCAATTGCTCGACAATAATTTGTTCACCCACCGTAATACTTATGCTATCTTGAGAGAAGCCTCTAGTGAAACCTATGCCCCCCGGGTCTATCTCTTATCATATTTGCTTTCAATCTACCTTTATTTGCATCTTTACTTTTTGCATCAATATTATAAAATACCAAAAATATATTTATCTTATCATACTATCTTTATTAGATCTCACTTTTGCAAGTGGCCGTGAAGGGATTGACAACCCCTTTATTGTGTTGGTTGCGAGTTCTCAGTTTGTTTGTGTAGGTGCGTGGGACTTTTGAGGAGCCTCCTACTGGATTGATACCTTGGTTCTCAAAACTGAGGGAAATACTTACGCTACACTTTGCTGCATCACCCTCTCCTCTTCGAGGAAAACCAACGCAAGCTCAAGACGTAGCACTCGCCTCCCCCGCTTCAGCCATCCGGCCCCCTGGACCTCCCCCTCACAGCCGGGGAAACCACGCAGCTCTCCCTCACCGCCACCCAAGCCGCCATGGGAGAAGGGGGATCCACCCGGTGCTCACCACCAATGCGCCCCTCCCCGCCCCTCATGCCTGCCACCGCCCATCTCGCCGGCCACCTACTGGTCACCACAAAGATACATATGAGAGGGGATTACGAGCAGAGGGGAAGAAGAGGAGCGGCATGGGGCGGTGGGAAGAAACCTGGCTGCGCTAGTCGGTGTTCGCCGGCCACCGGAGGTGTCGGAGATGCGCCGGGTCGCTCGGGGTTGAGCTCCTTGGCGCGTGGCCGCCGTCGATGCGGGGGAAAGGCTCCACCACAGCTGCTCTAGCGAGTGAAGTGGGGGTGGGGGGCCTGAGGCGAGAGGATAAGGTGCGCTGGTCCTCGGCAGATGCATGAAGATTTGACATTTAACGCGTTCGGGCCGAATTGTCAATTGCCACACGCGTTCGGGCGAGGAGTGGTTCACCCGCACAACACCGTTTGCTTACATGGCTTTTGACCCGGATGGCAATTGCTCTAAAATTCGTGCAATTGGATCGAACGGCATCGAGTGCGTGTGGGCGGGTTTCTAAATGCCACACGTGTGGGCGTTAGTATTTCCCTAAAATTATCCTTATACAGTATAATTGTAACTAAAAGTTTAAAATATAATGAACTCTTTAAAGGAAAATTTGTGTAATTGTTTTACATTACATCCATATTTTTAGAAATGTCGAGAACAATTTTTTAACTGTATGAACATTTGTTTATAGATACAAAATTTATTATAATTTTATGAACATTTTTACTAATGTGTGATCATTTATTAAAAGATGCTATGAATATTTATTTAATAATCCCAAAAAAAAATTTAAGCTTCATAAGAAATTCGTAAGTACATATAAGAATTTTCAAGTAATATATTTTTCTCTCAAAATGTTTATGTAACACCTAAAATAGCGAAAAAGGAGAAAAAATATAGATAAAAAATTGTTTACACATGCACTAGCGAAATCACTTGTTAAAACTGTTAGAACGGAGAGAGAGGTTTGGTGGAATAGTTCATTGTATTGCTTGAGCCTCGTGGACATATAAATAGGAGTACAAAGACCAACTTGGAGTAAAAGACAAGGCAGGACCGAATCCTAGTCTATCATATACTTCCTAATAATCCTTATACTCAATATCCCCCCGCAGTCACAACGGTAGCGACACAGACGGTGAGACTGTGAAAGATCATGGATGTCGCCTAGCGGGGGGGGTGAATAGGCGCTTTAAAATAACTATGGTTTAGGCTTGAACAAATGCGGAATAAACCTAACAGTTAATTTGTTAAGCATAAAACCTACAACAACTAGGCTCACCTATATGCACCAACAAAATATGCTAAGCAAGATAAACAACTAAGTGATAGCAAGATATATGGCAAGAAACAATATGGCTATCACAAAGTAAAGTGCATAAGTAAAGGGCTCGGGTAAGAGATAACCGAGGCACACGGAGACGGCGATGTTAATCTCCGTTGTTCACACCCTTGCGGATGCTAATCTCCGTTTGGAGCGGTGTGGAGGCACAATGCTCCCCAATAAGCCACTAGGGCCACCGTAATCTCCTCATGCCCTCGCACAATGCAAGATGTCGTGATTCCACTAAGGGACCCTTGAGGGCGGTCACCAAACCTGTACAAATGGCAACCCTTGGGGGCGGTCACCGAACCCGTACACATTGGCAACCCTTGGGGGCGGTCACCGATGCCCGTCAAATTGCTCGGGCGATCTCCACAACCTAATTGGAGACCCCGACGCTTGCCCGGAGCTTTACTCCACAATGAATGAGCTCCAAACACCACCAACCATCTAGGGCGCCCAAGCACCCAAGAGGAATAAGCTCAAGGGTACCAAGCACCCAAGAGTAATAAGCTTCTCAACTTCTAACTTCCACGTATCACCGTGAAGAACTCAAAATGATGCACCAAATGCAATGGCAAGGGCACACGGAGTGCCCAAGTCATTCTCTCCCAAATCCCACCAAATCAACTAATGCTAGGGAGGAAAGTGAGAGGAAGAACAAGAAGGAGAACACCAAGAACTCTAAGATCTAGATCAAGGGGTTCCCCTCACATAGAGGATAAAGTGATTGGTGAAAATGTGGATCTAGATCTCCTCTCTCTTTTCCCTCAAAAACTAGCAAGAATCCATGGAGGGATTGAGAGTTAGCAAGCTCGAAGAAGGTCAACAATGGGGGAAGAATACGAGCTCAAAGGATAAGGTCCATTGGGGAAGAAGACCCCCTTTTATAGGTAGGGAAAAAATCCAACCGTTATACTCACAACCCGCATAGAGCGGTACTACCGCTCGACCTCACTGTACTACCACTAGGGGTAGCGGTACTACCTCAAAGGGTAGCGGTACTATTTCTTGTGAGCGGTACTAAAAACAATACATCCGTGCCTACCACCACTGGACTTGTGACGATTTTTTGGTCCGGAGTGGTACTACCGCTGTGGTAGCCGCGGTAGTACCGCTCCGGAGCGGTAGTAAAAAATTACATCCGCACCTGTCCGCGATAGTACCGCTGCAGCCTTTTCAGAACACCAAAACTGCCACAACTTCTGCAAACAGACTCCAAATACAACGAAACCAAGTTTCTTGGAAAGCTAACTGAAGGAAATATGCCCAAGAGGCAATAATAAAGTTATTATTTATTTCCTCATATCATTATAAATGTTTATTATTCATGCTAGAATTGTATTAACCGGAGACATGATACATGTGTGAATACATAGACAAACATATAGTCACTAGTATGCCTCTACTTGACTAGCTCATTAATCAAAGATGGTTATGTTTCCTAACCATAGACATGTGTTGTCATTTGATTAATGGGATCACATCATTAGGAGAATGATGTGATTGACATGACCCATTCCGTTAGCTTAGCACTTGATCGTTTAGTATATTGCTATTGCTTTCTTCATGACTTATACAAGTTCCTGTAACTATGAGAATTATGCAACTTCCGTTTACCGGAGGAACACTTTGGGTACTACCAAACTTCACAACGTAACTGGGTGATTATAAAGGAGTACTACAGGTGTCTCCGAAGGTACATGTTGAGTTGGCGTATTTCAAGATTAGGTTTTGTCACTCCGATTGTCGGAGAGGTATCTCTGGGCCCTCTCGGTAATGCACATCACTATAAGCCTTGCAAGCAATGTGACCAATGGGTTGGTTATGAGATGATGCATTACAGAACGAGTAAAGAGGCTTGCTAGTAACGAGGTTGAACTAGGTATTGGATACCGACGATCGAATCTCGGGCAAGTAACATACCGATGACAAAGGGAACAACGTATGTTGTTATGCGGTTTGACCGATAAAGATCTTCGTAGAATATGTAGGAACCAATATGGGCATCCAGGTCCCGCTATTGGTTATTGACCGAGAATGGTTCTAGGTCATGTCTACATAGTTCTCTAACCCGTAGGGTCCGCACGCTTAACGTTACGATGACAATTTTATTATGAGTTTACAAGTTTTGATGTACCGAAGTTTGTTCGGAGTCTCGGATGTGATCACGTACATGATGAGGAGTCTCGAAATGGTCGAGACATAAAGATTGATATATTGGACGACTATATTCGGACACCCAAAGTGTTCCAGGTGATTTCGGAGAAAACCGGAGTGCCGGAGGGGTTACCGGAACCCCCCGGGGAAGTATTGGGCCTTAGTGGGCCTGAGGGGAGAGAGAGGGCAGCAACCCAGGAGGTGGCACGCCCCCTCCCAAGGGGAGTCCGACTGGACTAGGGAGGCGCGCCCCTCTTCCCTCTCCTCTCCCCTCTTCCTCTCCTTCCTCCTTCCTAGTTGGACTAGGAAAGGGAGTCCTACTCCCACTAGGAGGAGGACTCCCCCTCCTGGCGCGCCCCAAGGGCGGCCGGCCTCCCCCTTGCTCCTTTATGCACGGGGGCGGGGGGGGGGGGCACCCCATAGACACACAAGTTGATCTACGGATCGTTCCTTAGCCGTGTGCGGTGCCCCCTCCACCATATTCCACCTCAGTCATATCGTCACGAAGTTTAGGCGAAGCCCTGCGCTGGTAGAACATCATCATCGTCACCATGCCGTCGTGCTGACGGAACTCATCTCTGGAGCTTTGTTGGATCGGAGGCCGGAGATCGTCATCGAGCTGAACGTGTGCTGAACTCGGAGGCCCCGTACGTTCGGTGCTTGGATCGGTCGGATCGTGAAGACGTACGACTACATCAACCGCATTGTGCTAACGCTTCCGCTTACGGTCTACGAGGGTACGTGGACGAACACTCTCACCTCTCGTTGCTATGCCATCACCATGATCTTGCATATGCGTAGGAATTTTTTTGAAATTACTACGTTCCCCAACAGTGGCATCCAGGCCTAGGTTTTATGCGTTGATGTTATATGCACGAGTAGAACACAAGTGAGTTGTGGGCGATACAAGTCATCTTGCTTACCAAAGATGTCATACTTTGGTTCGGCGGTATTGTGAGATGAAGCGGCCTGGACCGACATTACGTGTACGCTTACGCGAGACTGGTTTCACCGTTACGAGCACTCATGCTTAAAGGTGGCTGGCGGGTGTCTGTCTCTCTCACTTTAGCTGAATCGAGTGTGGCTACGCCCGGTCCTTGCGAAGGTTAAAACAACACCAACTTGACAAACTATCGTTGTGGTTTTTGATGCGTAGGTAAGAATGGTTCTTGCTAAGCCCGTAGCAGCCACGTAAAACTTGCAACAACAAAGTAGAGGACGTCTAACTTGTTTTTGCAGGGCATGTTGTGATGTGATATGGTCAAGACGTGATGCTATATTTTATTGTATGAGATGATCATGTTTTGTAACCGAAGTTATCGGCAACTGGCAGGAGCCATATGGTTGTCGCTTTATTGTATGAAATGCAAACGCCTTGTAATTGCTTTACTTTATCACTAAGCGGTAGCGATAGTCGTAGAAGCAATAGATGGCGTAACGACACCGATGCTACGATGAAGATCAAGGTGTCGCGCCGGTGACGATGGTGATCACGACGGTGCTTCGAAGATGGAGATCACAAGCACAAGATGATGGCCATATCATATCACTTATATTGATTCCATGTGATGTTTATCCTTTATGCATCTTATCTTGCTTTGATTGACGGTAGCATTTTAAGATGATCTCTCACTAATAATCAAGAAGTGTTCTCCCTGAGTATGCACCATTGCGAAAGTTCTTCGTGCTGAGACACCACGTGATGATCGGGTGTGATAGGCTCTACGTTCAAATACAACGGGTGCAAAACAGTTGCACACGCGGAATACTCAGGTCATACTTGACGAGCCTAGCATATACAAATATGGCCTCGGAACACGGAGACCGAAAGGTCGAGCGTGAATAATATAGTAGATATGATCAACATAGTGATGTTCACCATTGAAACTACTCCATCTCACGTGATGATCGGACATGGTTTAGTTGATTTGGATCACGTGATCACTTAGATGACTAGAGAGATGTCTATCTAAGTGGGAGTTCTTAAGTAATATGATTAATTGAACTTAAATTTATCATGAACTTAGTACCTGATAGTATTTTGCTTGTCTATGTTTGTTTGTAGATAGATGGCTCGTCTTTGTTGTTCCGTTGAAATCGTTCCTTGAGAAAGCAAAGTTGAAAGATGATGGTAGCAATTACATGGATCGGGTCCGTAACTCGAGGATTATCCTCATTGCTGCACGTAAAAGTTACGTCTGGAAGCACCGCTGGGTGCCAGAACTTCTTCTTGATGCTGGCGACGACATTAAGAACGTCTGGCGAGCAAAGCGATGACTACTCGATAGTTCGATGTGCCATGCTTTACGTCTTAGAACTGGGTCTTCAACAACGTTTTGAGCGTCATGGAGCATATGAGATGTTCCAGAGTTGAAGTTAATATTTCAAGCAAATGCCCGGATTGAGAGATATGAAGTCTCCAATAAGTTCTATAAGCGCAAGATGGAGGAGAATAGTTACGTCGGTGAACACATACTCAAAATGTGCGGGTATAATAATCACTTGATTCAACGGGAGTTAATCTTCCGATGATAGTGTCATTGATGTAATTCTCCAATCACGCCACCAAGCTACAAGAGCTTCGTGATGAACTATAATATGCAAGGGATGAACAAGACTATTCCCGAGCTCTTCGCAATGCTAAAAGCTGCGGAGGTAGAAATCAAGAAGGAGCATCTAGTGTTGATGGTTAACAAGACCACCAGTTTCAAGAAGAAGGGCAAAGGGAAGAAGAAGGGAACTTCAAAAGAACGGCAAGCAAGTTGCTGCTCAAGAGAAGAAACCCAAGTCTGGACCTAAGCCTGGCGGAGTGCTTCTCTTGCGCAAGGTGGACATTTGGAAGCGGAACTGCCCCAAATATTTGGCGGATAAGAAGGATGGAAAGTGAACAAAGGTATATGTGATATACATGTTATTGATGTGTACCTTACTAATGCTCGCAGAGCACTGGTATTTGATATCGGTTACATTGCTAATATTTGCAACTCAAACAGGACTACTGATTAGCGAAGATTAGCTAAGGACGAGGTGACGATGCGCGTGGGAAATGGTTCCAAAGTCAATGTGATCGCGGTCGGCACGCTACCTCTACATCTACCATCGGGATTAGTTTTAGACCTAAATAATTGTTATTTGGTGCCAGCGTTGAGCATGAACATTATATCTGGATCTTGTTTGATGCGAGATGGTAATTCATTTAAATCAGAGAATAATGATTGTTCTATTTATATGAGTAATACCTTTTATGGTCATGCACCCTTGAAGAGTGGTCTATTTTTATTGAATCTCGATAGTAGTGATACACATATTCATAGTGTTGAAACCAAAAGATGCAGAGTTGATAACGATAGTGCAACTTATTTGTGGCACTGCCGTTTGGGTCATATCGGTGCAAAGCGCATGAAGAAACTCCATACTGATGGGCTTTTGGAATCACTTGATTATGAATCACTTGGTACTTGCGAACCGTGCCTTATGGGCAAGATGACTAAAACTCCGTTCTTCGGAACTATGGAGCGAGCAACTGATTTGTTGGAAATCATACATACTGATGTTTGTGGTCCAATGAATGTTGAGGCTCGCGGCGGGTATCGTTATTTTCTCACTTTCACAGATGATTTGAGCAGATATGGGTATATCTACTTAATGAAACACAAGTCTGAAACATTTGAAAAGTTCAAAGAATTTCAGAGTGAAGTGGAAAATCATCGTAACAAGAAAATAAAATTTCTACGATCTTATCGTGGAGGAGAATATTTGAGTTACGAGTTTGGTCTACACTTGAAATAATGCGGAATAGTTTCGCAACTCACGCCACCCGGAACACCACAACGAAATGGTGTGTCCGAACGTCGTAATCGTACTTTACTAGATATGGTGCTATCTATGATGTCTCTTACTGATTTACCGCTATCGTTTTGGGGTTATGCTTTAGAGACGGCCGCATTCACGTAAATAGGGCACCATCAAAATCCGTTGAGACGACGCCTTATGAACTGTGGTTTGGCAAGAAACCAAACTTGTCGTTTCTTAAAGTTTGGGGCTACGATGCTTATGTGAAGAAACTTCAACCAGACTAGCTCGAGCCCAAATCGGAGAAATGCGTCTTCATAGGATACCCAAAAGAGACTATTGGGTACACCTTCTATCACAGATCTGACGGCAAGATTTTCGTTGCTAAATTCGGATCCTTTCTAGAGAAAGAGTTTCTCTCGAAAGAAATGAGTGGGAGGAAAGTAGACCTTGATGAGGTAACTGTATCTACTCCCTTATTGGAAAGTAGTTCATCACAAGAACCGGTTCCTGTGACAACTACACCAATTAGTGAGGAAGCTAATGATATTGATCATGAAACTTCATATCAAGTTTCTCTCGAACCTCGTGGGTCTACGAGTAAGATCCGCACTGAGTGGTACGGTAATCCTATTCGGAAGTCATGTTACTTGACCATGATGAACCTACGAACTATGAGGAAGCGATGATGAGCCCAGATTCCGCAAAATGGCTAGAGGCCATGAAACCTGAGATGGGATCCATGTATGAAAACAAAGTGTGGACTTTGGTTGACTTGCCCGATGATCGGCAAGCCATTGAGAATAAATGGATCTTTAAGAAGAAGACTGACGCTGATGGTAATGTAACTGTCTATAAAGCTCGACTTGTTGCAAAAGGTTTTCGACAAGTTCAAGGGGTTGACTACGATGAGACTTTCTCACCCGTAGCGATGCTTAAGTCTGTCCGAATCATGTTAGCTATTGTTGCATTTCATGATTATGAAATTTGGCAAATGGATGTCAAGACTGCATTCTTGAATGGATTTCTAGAAGAAGAGTTGTATATGATGCAGCCGGAAGGTTTTGTTGATCCAAAAGGTGCTAACAAAGTGTGCAAGCTCCAGTGATCCATTTATGGACTGGTGCAAGCATCTCGGAGTTGGAATAAACGTTTTGATAGTGTGATCAAAGCATATGGTTTTATATGAGACTTTTGGAGAAGCTTTGTATTTACAAGAAAGTGAGTGGGAGCTCTGTAGCATTTCGATTTTATATGTAGATGACATATTATTAATTGGAAATGATATAGAATTTCTGGATAGCATAAAGGGATACTTGAATAAAAGTTTATCAATGAAAGACCTCGGTGAAGCTGCTTACATATTGGGCATCAAGATCTATAGAGATAGATCAAGACGCTTAATAGGACTTTCACAAAGCACATACCTTGACAAAATTTTGAAAAAGTTCAAAATGGACCAGGCAAAGAAAGGGTTCTTGCCCGTGCTACAAGGTGTGAAGTTGAGTCAAACTCAATGCCCGACCACAGCAGAAGATAGAGAGAAAACTAAAGATGTTCCCTATGCTTCAGCCATAGGCTCTATCATGTATGCAATGTTGTGTACCAGACCGACGTATGCTTAGCAATAAGCTTGGCGGGGAGGTACCAAAGTAATCGAGAGCGGATCATCGGACAACGGTCAAGAACATCCCGAAATACGAAAAGGACTAAGGATATGTTTCTCGTATATGGAGGTGACAAAGAGCTAGTCGTAAATGGTTACGTCGATGCAAGCTTTGACACCGATCCGGACGATTCTAAATCGCAAACCGGATCGTGTTTTTATTAAATGGTGGAGCTGTAAGTTGGTGCGTTCTAAACAAAGCGTCGTGGCGGATCTACATGTGAAGCGGAGTACATAGCTGCTTCAAGCAGCAAATGAAGGAGTCGGATGAAGGAGTTCATTTCGATCTAGGTGTCATACCTAGTGCATCGGGACCAATGAAGATCTTCTGTGACAATCTTGGTGCAATTGCCTTGGCAAAGGAATCCAGATTTCACAAGAGGACCAAGCACATCAAGAGACGCTTCAATTCCATTCGGGACCAAGTCCAAGTGGGAGACATAGAGATTTGCAAGATACATACGGATCTGAATGTTGCGACCGTTGACTAAGCCTCTCTCACGAGCAAAACATGATCAGCACCAAGACTCCATGGGTGTTAGAATCATTACTATGTAATCTAGATTATTGACTCTAGTGCAAGTGGGAGATCAAGGAAATATGCCCTAGAGGCAATAATAAAGTTATTATTTATTTCCTCATATCATGATAAATGTTTATTATTCATGCTAGAATTGTATTAACCGGAGACATGATACATGTGTGAATACATAGACAAACATATAGTCACTAGTATGCCTCTACTTGACTAGCTCATTAATCAAAGATGGTTATGTTTCCTAACCATAGACATGTGTTGTCATTTGATTAATGGGATCACATCATTAGGAGAATGATGTGATTGACATGACCCATTCCGTTAGCTTAGCACTTGATCGTTTAGTATATTGCTATTGCTTTCTTCATGACTTATACAAGTTCCTCGTAACTATGAGAATTATGCAACTCCGTTTACGGAGGAACACTTTGGGTACTACCAAACTTCACAACGAATCGGGTGATTATAAAGGAGTACTACAGGTGTCTCCGAAGGTACATGTTGAGTTGGCGTATTTCGAGATTAGGTTTTGTCACTCCGATTGTCGGAGAGGTATCTCTGGGCCCTCTCGGTAATGCACATCACTATAAGCCTTGCAAGCAATGTGACCAATGGGTTGGTTACGAGATGATGCATTACAGAACGAGTAAAGAGACTTGCCGGTAACGAGATTGAACTAGGTATTGGATACCGACGATCGAATCTCGGGCAAGTAACATACCGATGACAAAGGGAACAACGTATGTTGTTATGCGGTTTGACCGATAAAGATCTTCGTAGAATATGTAGGAACCAATATGGGCATCCAGGTCCCGCTATTGGTTATTGACCGAGAATGGTTCTAGGTCATGTCTACATAGTTCTCGAACCCGTAGGGTCCGCACGCTTAACGTTACGATGACAGTTTTATTATGAGTTTATAAGTTTTGATGTACCGAAGTTTGTTCGGAGTCCCGGATGTGATCATGGACATGACGAGGAGTCTCGAAATGGTCGAGACATAAAGATTGATATATTGACGACTATATTCGGACACCGGAAGTGTTCCGGTGATTTGAGAAAATCGGAGTGCCGGAGGGGTTACGGAACCCCGGGAAGTATTGGGCCTTAGTGGGCCTGAGGGAGAGAGAGGGCAGCAGCCCAGAGGTGGCGCCCCTCCCAAGGGGAGTCTGACTGACTAGGGAGGCGCGCGCCCCTCTTCTCTCCTCTCCCTCTTTCCTTCCCCTTCCTCCTTCGTAGTTGGACTAGGAAAGGGAGTCCTACTCCCACTATGAGGAGGACTCCCCCCTCCTGGCGCGCCCCAAGGGCGGCCGCCTCCCCTTGCTCCTTTATATACGGGCGGGGGGCACCCATAGACACACAAGTTGATCTACGGATCATTCCTTAGCCATGTGCGGTGCCCCCCTCCACCATATTCCACCTCGGTCATATCGTCGCGGAGTTTAGGCGAAGCCCTGCGCCGGTAGAACATCATCATCGTCACCAAGCCATCGTGACGGAACTCATCTCCGGAGCTTTGCTGGATCGGAGGCCGGAGATCGTCATCGAGCTGAACGTGTGCTAAACTCGGAGGCCCCGTACGTTCGGTGCTTGGATCGGTTGGATCGTGAAGACGTACGACTACATCAACCGCGTTGTGCTAACGCTTCCGCTTACGGTCTACGAGGGTACGTGGACGAACACTCTCCCCTCTCGTTGCTATGCCATCACCATGATCTTGCGTGTGCATAGGAATTTTTTTGAAATTACTACGTTCCCCAACACTAACAACATGGGCTAACACAATATTGATATAAATATCAATAATAAGAAAATTAGAAAATTCCCATGAGAAAATGGTGAGAACCCTTCCTCGAAAAAGACCGGTAAAACCTCCAACACCGAAAACGCGATATTAGAAGCATATGAAATCCTTCTTCGATGTACTAGAGATTGTCATGAAGATAACCACAAGCTCTAAAACCTCAAAATAAAATACAAATAAGAATCAAGAAAGATGATGCAAGGATGCAATTCTTTGAGCTCTCGACAAATGATACGATCACACTACTCACTTGAGAGCCCCTCTTGATAGTACAGCTATCGATCCTATAACCCGGTCTCCAAACTATCACCATGATACCGGTAAAATATAAAACCTATCAAGGGCAAACCTTTTCCTTGCATGAAGTCCACTTGAGCTAGATGATGACGATCTTGACTCCCTCAAGTTGGACCACCTTTCTTGATTGCGTTGGGTCGATGAAGACTAGATGATTGCTCCCCCATACTCCACTATGGGTGAGCCACTCTTCGGCACATCTTCACAAGTCCATTTGACACCACAATGGACGGCAAGCTTCAAGCACTTAATCTCTTCGTGATGCTACACTTGAACTTGCACACGGCAATCTTGATGACGATCACCACTTGATGTCATCCTCTCCATTGGTTGAGTGATACCTTCCTCTTGACGCAAGCCCATGAACGCGTACCTAACCCCACATAGACCATGGGTTTGTACACAAAGCACAATGGACAATTCTTACCATACCATGGGATCACTTGATCCCTCTCGGTACATCTTCTACGCTTTGTGAGTTGATCAACTCGATTCACTCTTGACTTAGTCTTGATCAACCTTAAATCTTTCCAACTCTCTTCATTTGGATGATGTCTTGAAGGTAAACATGAATGATCACACAATCTTCTTCTTCAAGACATGCTTGCCATAAGCTCAACACTCACATGACCAATCTTTGGATAATTCTTTAATAGCACCTTGGTCAACTCATAAAATCCTTGAAACCAACACATGGACTTCAAGAAAATCCTATGGACAAATCTTGACCAATCTTTGGATAATTCCTTAATAGCACCTTGGTAAACTCATAAACTCCTTGAAACCAACACATGGACTTCAAGAAAAGCCTATGGACAAATCCTTCAAATATAACTCAAGACAACCATTAGTCCATAGAGATTGTCATCAATTACCAAAACCAAACATGGAGGCACCGCATGTTCTTTCAATCTCCCCCATTTTGGTAATTGATGACAATCACTTTCAAGAGAGTTTATATAAGGAATTATGCATCACCATGCAATGCAACAACCAATGAGGCAGGAGAATGAGATGCAAATGCTTAGGAACAAAACCAAAGCAAGGAGAAAACTCTGAAAACCTTCTCCACAAAACAACTCTCTGAAACTTCTCCCCCATTGGCATCGATTGCCAAAATGGGTGAAAAGCTTAGAAGGCCAATATAAAAAGTGTTTCTCCATAAATTGTGTATTTCTCAACAAGATAGTGGAATGCCATACACATATCCAAAGGTAAATACTTGAAGGAACACAAACTATATTGAGGCACAAAGATTGCTAAAGAATGATATGCCACAAGGACATTACAAAGAGAGACACAAGCAATCAAGCAATCAAAAGATACCAATTGAAGCAAGCAATCAAAGGATATCAATTGAACCAACTAGACCAAAGATCCTACGAGCCACGTGAATAAAGGATATTATGATATGAGCGAAGGAGTGTTCTAAAGAAACTAGAGAAGCTCCCCATGATTTGTGCACACATAAGAATTTTTGTATTTGAGTACAAAGTGCACAAAATAGGATCATAGCTCCCCCAAAATCAATAGAAACTTACAACAAGTGCAAGTGAGCATATAGGAAACAAATCCTAGCACTTGCAACAAACAAATGGTTGAGCAATCATGTAAAAGAGGCAACTAAGAATAGGCACAACCAAAATGATGTGTGTGAGTCATGGCAAAGCACTTGAGAAGACTAAAATAAGGATGAGCATTAAGCATCAACATAGTCTTGGAAAAAAGAGATACACGGTGCATGACATGTCCTCTCCACACACACCCAACTAGCAAATGGGTTCACAAGCTCACTAAAATGATAACAACAAAGCTTGCGGCAACCCCTGGTAAAGAAAGAAGATGAAGGCCTCATCAAGAAGAGGGATACGGATACGTCTCCAATGTATCTACTTTTCCAAACACTTTTGCCCTTGTTTTGGACTCTAATTTGCATGATTTGAATGAAACTAACCCGGACTGACGCTGTTTTCAGCAGAACTGCCATGATGTAGTTTATTGTGCAGAAAACAAAAGTTATCGGAATGACCTGAAAATCCACGGAGATAAGTTTTGGAAAATATAAAAAATACTAGCGAAAGAATCAAGGACAGGGGGCCCACACCCTATCCACGAGGGTGGGGGCACGCCCCCTGTCTCGTGGGCCCCCTGATGCTCCACCGACCTCAACTGCAACTCCATATATTCCGTTTCGCAGAGAAAAAAATGAGGGAGAAACTTTCATCGCGTTTTACGATACGGAGCCGCCGCCAAGCCCTAATCTCTCTTGGGAGGGCTGATCTGGAGTCCGCTCGGGGCTCCGGAGAGGGGGATTCGTCACCGTCGTCATCATCAACCATCCTCCATCACCAATTTCATGATGCTCACCGCCGTGCATGAGTAATTCCATTGTAGGCTTGCTGGACGGTGATGGGTTGGATGAGATTTACCATGTAATCAAGTTAGTTTTGTTAGGGTTTGATCCCTAGTATCCATTATGTTCTGAGATTGATGTTGCTATGACTTTGCTATGCTTAATGCTTGTTAGTAGGGCCCGAGTGCCATGATTTCAGATCTGAACCTATTTTGTTTTCATGAATATATGTGTGTTCTTGATCCTATCTTGCAAGTCTATAGTCACCTATTATGTGTTATGATCCGACAACCCCGAAGTGACAATAATTGGGATACTTCTTGGTGATGACCATAGTTTGAGGAGTTCATGTATTCACTATGTGCTAATGCTTTGTTCCGGTTCTCTATTAAAAGGAGGCCTTAATATCCCTTGGTTTCCACTAGGACCCCGCTGCCATGGGAGGGTAGGACAAAAGATGTCATGCAAGTTCTTCTCCATAAGCACGTATGACTATATTCGGAATACATGCCTACATTACATTGATGAACTGGAGCTAGTTCTGTGTCACCCTATGTTATAGCTATTACATGAGGGATCGCATCCGACATAATTATCCATCACTGATCCAATACCTACGAGCTTTTCACATATTGTGCTTCACTTATTTACTTTACCGTTGCTACTGTTACAATTACTACAAAACCACTACCGTTACTTTTGCCACTATTACCGTTACTTCCATACTACTTTGCTACTAAATACTTTGCTGTAGATACTAAGTTATCTATGTGTGGTTGAATTGACAACTCAACTGCTAATACTTGAGAATATTCTTTGGCTCCCCTTGTGTCGAATCAATAAATTTGGGTTGAATACTCTACCCTCGAAAGATGTTGTGATCCCCTACACTTGTTGGTTATCAAGGCTAATTTCTGGCGCCGTTGCCGAGGAGCATAGCTCTATTCTTTGAGTCACTTGGGATTTATATCTGTTGATCACTATGAGGAACTTGAAAAACAAAAGAACCAAGATTTTGCCCTCAACTATGAGGGGAGGTAAGGAACTGCCATCTAGCTCTGCACTAGATTCGCCTTCCATTATTAGTAAGTTTGCGACACCTAAACCTGCTACCGCTATGAATTCTGATATGTTGCATGTTATTGATGATGCCACTTCTGCTATGCATGATACTTATGATGAAACTACTTTTGTGCATGATACTACTTTGCCATTAGGTGAATTTCTTGATGAACAACTTGCTAGGGTTAGAGAGAATGAAATTATTGAAGATGCTATTATTGATGATAGTGATGATGAAAGTTCTCCCCCTGATTATGAATTACCTGTTGTTCCTGAGGGTTATGTTATGAATGAGGAAGCTGCTAGAGCTATTTTTGCTTGCAAAGATAGATATGATCTTAAGAAGTTATTAGCTAAATGGAAGCAGCAATCTCTTAATGCTAGAATGAAACCTGACCCCGCTTTTGCTACTTCACCTATCTGTGTTACTGATAAGGATTATGAATTCTCTGTTGATCCTGAAATAATTACTTTAGTTGAATCTGATCATTTTTATGGCCTTGAATCTGAAACTGTTGTGGCACATCTTACCAAGTTGAATGATATAGCCACCCTGTTTACTAATGATGGGAAGTCTTGCTATTATTATATCCTTAAGATATTTCCGTTCTTATTAAAGGGTGATGCTAAGACTTGGTTTAATTCTCTTGATCCTGGTTGTGTGCGTAGTCCCCAGGATATGATTTATTACTTCTCTGCTAAATATTTTCCTGCTCATAAAAAAACAAGCTGCCTTGCGGGAAATATATAATTTTGTGCAAATTAAAGAAGAGAGTCTCCCACAAGCTTGGGGAAGGCTTCTCCGATTACTTAATGCTTTGCCTGATCATCCTCTTAAGAAAAATGAAATACTTGATATATTTTATAATGGACTAACTGATGCTTCCAAGGACTACTTGGATAGTTGTGCTGGTTGTGTTTTCAGGGAAAGAACAGTCGACCAAGCTGAATTACTATTGAATAATATGTTGACAAATGAAAATAATTGGAATCTTCCTGAGCCAATTCCTGAGGAAATTCCTGAACCAATTGAGCCAACCCCTGAGCCTATTCCTAAACCTACTCCTAAGAAGAGAGGTGTTCTATTTCTCAGTCCTGAAGATATGCAAGAGGCAAAGAAATCAATGAAAGAAAAAGGTATTAAAGCTGAAGATGTTAAGAATTTACCACCTATTGAAGAAATACATGGTCTTAATATACCGCCTGCTGAAGAAACACATTGTCTTGATAACCCGACACAGGTAGTGAAGATAAATTCTCTCTACAGATATGATAAAGTTGAAATCCCGTCTACTAAATTTCATAGCCCATGCTTAGATGAATTTGATGACTTTATGGCTAGACAAGAAAGTTTTAATGCTTATGTTCGTAGAGAATTAAAGAATAATGCTTTCGAGATAGGACGCTTGAGTGATTATATGGCTAGAGTTAAAGGTGAACTTAAACTCATTTGCAAATATGCTTCTATGGTTACCACTCAAGCTGAGAAAGTACTTAAAGCTCAAAGTGATTTGCTCGATGAATTAAATAATAAACATGACTTTTCTGTTAGAGTGGCTACTAGAACCGGTAGAATGACTCAGGAACCTTTGTATCCTGAAGGCCACCCTAAGAGAATCGAGCAAGATTCCTAGAGAAATAATTTAGAGGCACCTAGTTCTTCCAAAAAGAAGAAAAAGAAAAACGATAGGACTTTGCATGCTTCTAGTGAACCTGTTGTAGACACACCTGAGAATCCCAATGATATTTCTATTTCTGATGCTGAAACACAATCAGGTGATGAACATGAACCTAGTGATAATGTGAATGATAATGTTCATGTTGATGCTCAACCTAGCAAAAATAATGAGATAGAGATTGAACATGCTGTGGATCTTGATAACCCACACTCAAAGAATCAACATTATGATAAAATAGACTTTGTTGCTAGGAAGCACGGTAAAGAAAGAGAACCATGGGTTCAGAAACCCATGCCCTTTCCTCCTAAACCATCCAAGACAAAGGATGATGATGATTTTGAGCGCTTTGCTGAAATGATTAGACCTATCTTCTTACGTATGCGCTTAACTGATATGCTTAAATTAAATCCTTATGCTAAGTATATGAAGGATATCATCACAAATAAAAGAAAGATACCGGAAGCTGAAATTTCCACCATGCTTGCTAACTATACTTTTAAGGGTGGAATACCAAAGAAACTTGGAGGCCCCGGGGTACCAACTATACCATGCTCCATTAAAAGAAACTATGTTAAAACTGCTTTATGTGACCTTGGAGCCAGTGTTAGTGTTATGCCTCTCTCTTTATATCATAGACTTGAATTGAATAAGTTGACACCTACTGAAATATCTTTGCAAATGGGCGAAAAATCAACTGCTATACCAGTCGGTATTTGCGAGGATGTGCCTGTTGTGGTTGCAAATGTCACTATCTTAACAGACTTTGTTATTCTTGATATTCCCGAGGACGATAGCATGTTGATTATCCTTGGTAGACCCTTTTTGAATACTGCAGGGGCTGTTATTGATTGCAACAAAGGCAATGTCACTTTTCATGTTAATGGTAATGAGCATACGATACACTTTCCAAGGAAACAATCTCAAGTTCATAGCATCAATTCTGTTGGAAAAAGCCCAACTATCATTATTGGAGGTTTTGAATTTCATCTTTCCACTTTCAAGAAAAAGTATGATATTCTTATTGTTGGGGATGTTCATATCCCTGTTGAGGTAACCTAGTGTTATTCGAAATTTCTCCGGTTCCGTGTTATTCGAAATGAGTTTGTTAACAAGACTTGATCAACCTTATTAGTGGATTCATTTTGATGATCATGAGATGGATGAAACTAGAAGGCACAACCTTCTATACCCTCTTTTTATTCTCTGTTATTTAGAATAAAAAATAGTATTATCTGTCTGTTTTCTGAATTATCCATAAAAAATATCCCGAAAATAAAAGTGCTCCAAATGCCCTGCAAATTTAGTATGATTTTTTATGGAATATTTGAAGATTTTAGGCACTGAAAACACTGCAGGAGGGGCAAGCACCTGGCCACGAGGGTGGAGGGCGCGCCCACACCCCCTGGGCACGCCTCCCTGTCTCGTGGGCCCAGGGTGGCCCCCCTCCACTTATTCCTGCACCCACAAACTCCATCTTCTTCCCAAAAAAATCCCCATCCAGCTCAAGCACGAGTTCTAGCTCATTTTGCTGCGATTTTCGATCTCCTTGCTCAAAGCTCCATTCACAAAACTGCTTTGGGAGATTGTTGCTTGGTATGTGACTCCTCCATTGGTCCAATTAGTTTTTGTTCTAGTGCTTTATTCATTGCAAATTTTTGCTGCATAGGTGACCCTGTTCTTGAGCTTGCATGTTAAATTTATGAGGTCCCAAGTAATTCTAATGCATGATATAGGCTCTAGGCAGTTGTAGGAGTAGTTGCTACCAATCTTGTTTAGCTTTATTCACTTTTATTTTGAAGTTACTAAAATTTCAGAAATTTTTCAGAAAAAGAAATATGTTTAGGAGAATGTACCAAGGTGGTTCCTCAATAAAGAAAGGACCCATGCTTGCTATGCGTGAGCAAGACGATGAACCACCGAGGGACACAGAAGTGCGAGCTTGTGAGTGGCCATCAGACGATTTTATGGTCAATGCAGGCATTAAGGGTGAATTTGATGCATATGTGCGTAATGCCGATCTTGAGGACTTCTTACAAGATAAGTGTCCTCAGTACTATCAATTGACCGATTCATTTGTGAGAAGGTTTAAATATAAATGTTCATGTAATTTTCAGAGTGTCCTGTTTGATATTTATGATAAATCTTATACCATGGACTTAGAAGATTTTACAACTGCTTGCAAACTCCCGCAGTGGGGCAATGTTAATGACCCCCACAAATCTGAATATAAAGACTTTCTTGCTAGTATTACTGTGGGAGAATCTAGGGATATAGCACAAGCTACCATAGGGAGCATTTATTTTCCTGCTATACATTATTTTGCTCTCTTCATTGGTAGATGCATTAACGTTAAAGATGAAGCATGTCATATGTGTGTCCCTGATTTTTGTGTCCTCAAGAGTGCTGTGTTAGGTAATAAAGATTACAACTTGAGGGAAATAGTTGCACGTAGGTTGCATAATAATGGTAGGGATGAAGATTTATTTGGAGGAATTTATGCGACCCGTGTGGCTAATTATCTTGGTATAGCCCCATGAGAGGGGGATATGGTGTTGCCTCCTGCTTATTTAGATTATGACGCGATGGTCAAACATCGTTTTCTTTTGAGGAATGAACAATTCCTCCAGTATCGACTAATCTTTGACAGACATAGCTCTGTCCATGTTACTCTCCTTGCTCCTTCCCTTTTTGATTACCAGGCAAAACGAAGATATGTTGTTACCAGGGAGGAGGCAGCTGAACACGAGGGGAGAGCGGAGGCGGCTCGCCAACATGCCGCAGCTCAGGAGGCATTTGTCTTGCATCTCAAGACGACCCAGCTACAATCAAGGATATCAGCCAGGCTACCCTTGGCAGTAGACCAACTTAGGCCAAAAGCCTAAGCTTGGGGGAGTACGTACATGTTCACACACTATTCTAGCTATCGGTGCTCATACTCTTTCATTGTACTATCCATGATAGTTTAATTTTCTTTTTCTTGCTTTCTTCTTGTGTGTTTGATAGACCTTAAGAAAAACCAAAAAAATTAGTTAGTTTAATTTCCATGCTTGTAGTAGAAATTAAAATGAAAACCCAAAAAGATTTCTCGTTCTTCTTCTTGCTTGTTGGGAGCTTTCCCATGTAAATAGTTTTATTTTATTTTCTTTCCTTTGGGGGTCGAGAGTAGAAGACCATATTGAAAATATTTAGTGGCTCTCATATGCATGATTGTTTATTTAACTTAGAGCCCATATTACTTTATCTTCTCTCTTGAGTTGAATGCTTGCAGATTCCAGCTTAGTCCAATGCACGTGCACTTCTATTATTATACACATCGTTTGGTCGTGCAAGTGAAAAGCAATAATGACGATATATGATGTACTGATTGAGATGAGAGAAGCTGGTATGAACTCGACCTCTTTTGTTTTTGTAAATATGATAAGTTTATCGTTCCTGATTCAGCTTATTATGAAGAAAACATATTTGCAATGACCTTTAGAGATTATAGTTGCTTGTTCCATGCTTGATTAGCTATGAGTTATAATGGTTTACCTTGTGTGCCAACATGCTATTAAAATGATTATGATGTGGTATGATGGGATGGTATCCTCCTTTGAATGAATTGAGTGACTCGACTTGGCACATGTTCATGCATGTAGTTGAAACAAATCAACATAGCCTTCATGATATTTATGTTCATGGTAGATTATATCCTACTCATGCTTGTACTCGGTGTGAATTAATTTTAATGCATGTTCATGACTGTTGTCGCTCTCTCAGTTGGTCGCTTCCCAGTCTTTTGCTAGCCTTCACCTGTACTAAGCAGGAATACTGCTTGTGCATCCAAACTCCTTAAACCCCAAAGTTATTCCATATGAGTCCACCATACCTTCCTATATGCGGTATCTACCTGTCGTTCCAAATAAATTTGTATGTGCCAAACTCCAAACCTTCAAATGAATTTTTGTTTTGTATGCTCAAGCAACTCATGTTTCAACTAGGGCTGCCTGTATCTTCCATGCTAGGTGGGTTATTCTCAAGAGAAGTGGACTCAGCTCCTCATTCACGAGAAAGGGCCGGTATCCGGGATGCCCAGTCCCATGATCTAAAAGATCAAAGCAAATCAATATAATTAAACAAAACTCCCCCAGGGCTGTTGTTAGTTGGAGGCACTCGTTGTTTCGAGCAAGCCATGGATTGATGCTTGTTGGTAGTGGGGGAGTATAAACTTTTACCATTCTGTTTGGGAACCGCCTATAATGCATGTAGTATGGAAGATATAGCCATCTCATAGTTGTTGCATTGACAGTGAAAGTATGCCGCTCAAAATGTTATTCATCTCTATTTTAAAATCAAGCTCTGGCACCTCTACAAATCCTTGCTTCCCTCTGCGAAGGGCCTATCTATTTGCTTTTATGTTGAGTCATCATCCTTCTTATTAAAAAGCACCCGCTGGAGAGCACACTGTCATTTGCATTCATTACTATTGGTTTATATTGGGTATGACTTGACTGAATCTCTTTTACCATGAATTACAATGTTTAGTCAGTCCTTGATCTTTAAAGGTGCTCTACATTTATGTTTTGCGGTGTCAGAAAGGGCTAGCGAGATACCATTTTGTTATATCATATTATGATTGTTTTGGGAAAGTGTTGTCATCCGAGTTTTATTATTATCGCTCGCTAGCTTATTATGCCATTGATATAAGTAATTGTGAGACCTAAGTGTTATTGTGAGTATGGTTAGTTCATAATACTTGCTGAAAACTTGAATGTTGGCTTTACATATTTACAACAACAAGAGCAAACAGAGTTTGTAAAAGTTTTTCTTTATCACTTTCAGTTTATCAACTGAATTGCTTGAGGACAAGCAAAGGTTTAAGCTTGGGTGAGTTGATACGTCTCCAACGTATCAAATTTCCAAACGCTTTTGCCCTTGTTTTGGACTCTAACTTGCATGATTTGAATGAAACTAACCCGGACTAACGTTGTTTTTAGCAGAACTGCCATGATGTTGTTTATTGTGCAGAAAACAAAAGTTCTTGGAATGGCCTGAAAATCCACGAAGATAAGTTTTGGAAAATATAAAAAATACCGGTGAAAGAATCAAGGCACAGGGGGCCCACACCCTGTCCACGAGGGTGGGGGGCGCGCCCTCCCCCTTGGCGCGCCCCCTGTCTCATGGGCCCCCTGATGCTCCACCGACCTCAACTCCAACTCCATATATTCTGTTTCGCGGAGAAAAAAATCAGAGAGAAAGTTTCATCGCGTTTTACGATACGGAGCCGTCGCCAAGCCCTAATCTCTCTCGGGAGGGCTGATCTGGAGTCCGTTCGGGGCTCCGGAGAGGGGGATTCATCGCTGTCGTCATCATCAACCATCCTCCATCACCAATTTCATGATGCTCACCACTGTGCATAAGTAATTCCATCGTAGGCTTGCTGGACGGTGATGGGTTGGATGAGATTTACCATGTAATCAAGTTAGTTTTGTTAGGGTTTGATCCCTAGTATCCACTATGTTCTGAGATTGATGTTGCTATGACTTTGCTATGCTTAATGCTTGTCAGTAGGGCCCGAGTGCCATGATTTCAGATCTGAACCTATTATGTTTTCATAAATATATGTGTGTTCTTGATCCTATCTTGCAAGTCTATAGTCACCTATTATGTGTTATGATCCGACAACTCCGAAGTGACAATAATTGGGATACTTCTCGGTGATGACCATAGTTTGAGGAGTTCATGTATGCACTATGTGCTAATGCTTTGTTCCGGTTCTCTATTAAAAGGAGGCCTTAATATCCCTTATTTTCCACTAGGACCCCGCTGCCACGGGAGGGTAGGACAAAAGATGTCATGCAAGTTCTTTTCCATAAGCATGTATGACTATATTCGGAATACATGCCTACATTACATTGATGAACTGGAGCTAGTTCTCTGTCACCCTATGTTATAGCTATTACATGAGGTATCACATCCGACATAATTATCCATCACTGATCCAATGCCTACGAGCTTTTCACATATTGTGCTTCGCTTATTTACTTTTCCATTGCTACTGTTACAACTACTACAAAACTATTATCTTTAATTTTGCCACTGTTACCATTACTATCATACTACTTTGCTACTAAATACTTTGCTGCAGATACTAAGTTATCCAGGTGTGGTTGAATTGACAACTCAACTGCTAATACTTGAGAATATTCTTTGGCTCCCTTTGTGTCGAATCAATAAATTTGGGTTGAATATTCTACGCTCAAAAGTTGTTGCGATCCCCTACACTTGTGGGTTATCAGATACCAATTAAGATGGCAAAAGCCTCGTAAAGATAAGAATGAGGAAAATAATCTTCACCACACAAGAGTGCATCAAGATGCAACGATATAAGACACACACTCAAGGCAAAAGCTTTCATGGAGCCACCAAAGGAATAACATAAGAAAGACAAGGTGGACGTGAAAGAAAGGATATCATCTAGATATGCAACTTCTCTCAAGTGTATAAGATTTTAGGTAGACGAAATCATGATGACATATATCTACAAAGAAGTATGTACACCCGAAATAGTTACAACACGAAGGAACAAGATATACAAAAGGAAGTCATACATATACCAATAATATATTTGCTTGGAAGCATAGCACATGGCTAGATATGGTCTTATTGTATATAAATGAATTCCTACCACACAACCATCAAAGACATCACAACTAGCAAAATGAGATTATCGTTGAGATGCTTTGAGAAAGGAAACCTGTATCACAAGATGGAATGAATAGCATGCCAAGATGCAACCTACACAAGGTTGAATGCAAGAAATAATGCATGAAAAGATACTTGTTACCGAGATATCATTGGAAGGATGTAGAAGAAAACAATTGAAGGTAGTAGATAGTAGTTCATTGAGCACCCTAGCTTGACTACAATAAGCTCATGGTGACATCACCTTCCTTGTGAGTGAGCCGAGCATCCAATGTATCTCCAATTGTTCTTAGAGCAACAACACAAACAAAATGGTACCCAACCTCATTGGGACCAAAGAGTTAGAGAACCAACAATAGATAGGACAAACTCCACATAAATATGTGCATATAGATATGAAAATGAATTTCATGCACATCTCATCCAATTTGAGACTTGGTGGAGTTTCCCCTATATATTGGGTCAAAGAAAGAAAGCATGCCAAAGAGACTACATGAAGTTAATATACATGCTCAATACTTTCAAGAACCGAAACCAATTGACAAAGAAGTACCAAGTGAAGAAAAGATACCAAATGAATAAATCAACACTTGGAGGATATCCATAACAGATACATCGAGGAATGAGATATCTATTGATACACACTAAATAAAAGATATCAAACTCCCAAAAGAGAGGATGGTTCCAAACAAACCAAGCTCTCTACAAAGTTTCATGATGGCACAAAGTACCAAAAAGAAAATGGCTTGCCTTCCACCAACACACACTTGATAAGGATTGCAAGATGAGTGTTTTATAGAATAGATAGCTCCCCCAAGACTAGTGCATTATAGAGAATTTGCATTTGAATACAAAATGCACAAGGTGGGATCACCACTTTCATTATATCTAGAAAACACTAAACAAGATCAAGAAATTAACAAGATCCACAAGTGGTATGGAAGACAAAGGGAGTTGATACATTCCTTGGCAAGAGAAAAGGCAAATAAAAGCAAAAGCCAATGTAAAGATGATCAATAAATTCTACCACACAAGTGAGTACCAATTGTCAAAAGACAAGAAGTAAATGGAAATAATTCCGGTGGTAGATAGCAAGGATATCCAACATCATCTTCACACCACACACAAGCAAATTGCAACTTGTAGAGCTAACATGCCACCTAGGAACAAGATAATTTACAATATCAACCCTAGGTGACAATATCTCAAATGTACACATTTTCTAGGCTAGTAATATGCACATAGCATATTACTCCCCCATAATGTGATACCAATTAAATATGAACAAGAGGAAAAATAAAGATCCAACAAGAGATAATTAATGGACAAGTTAGAATTTGAATTTTCTCATGAGAAGACTGATGGGGAACATAGTAATAATTCAAAATTTTCCTACGTGTCACCAAGATCAAGCTAGGGGATGCTAGCAACGAGAGAGAGAGGGAGTGCATCTTCATACCCTTGAAGATCACTAAGCGGAAGCGTTACAAGAACGCGGTTGATGGAGTCGTACTCGCGGCGATTCAAATTGCGGAAGATTTGATCTAGCGCCGAACGGACGGTGCCTCCGCATTCAACACACGTACAGCCCGGGGACGTCTCCTCCTTCTTGATCCAGCAAGGGGAGAGGAGAAGTTGAGGGAGAGCTCCGGCAGCACGACGGCGTGGTGGTGGAGCTTGCGGTTTTCCTGCAGGGCTTCGCCAAGCTCTACGGAGGAGGAGGAGGTGTTGGAGGAGGGAGGGGCTGCGCCAGGGGAAGGGTGTGGCAGCCCTCCCCCCACTATCTATAGGGGAAGGGGAGAGGGGGCCGGCCCCCCTAGATCCCATCTACAAGGGGGGCGGTGGCCAAGGGGGGACTTGCCCCCCAAGTTTGGTGGGAGGCGCCCCCTGTTGGGGAACGTAGTAATTTCAAAAAATTTCCTACGCACACGCAAGATCATGGTGATGCATAGCAACGAGAGGGGAGAGTGTTGTCTCGTGCCCTCGTGAGACCGGGCGAAGCGATCACAACGTAGAGGAAGTAGTCGTACGTTCTCCTCGCGATCCAACCGATCCCAGCGCCGTTACTCCGGCGCCTCCGAGTTCTTGACACACGTACAGCTCGGTGACGCTCCTCGGGCTCCGATCCAGCAAAGCTCCGGGAGAGAGTTCCACAAGACGACGGCGTGGTGGCGATCTTGATGTTCTACCGACGCAGGGCTTTGCCTAAGCACCGCTACGATATGACCGAGGTGGAATATGGTGGAGGGAGCACCGCACACGGCTAAGGAACGATCTCAAGGATCAACTTGTGTGTCCATGGGGTGCCCCCTGCCCCCGTATATAAAGGAGAGAGGGAGGAGGAGGCCGGCCTAGGGAGGAGGCGCGCATAGGGGAGTCCTACTCCCACCGAGTAGGATTCCCCTTTCCTAGTCCAACTAGGGATCCTTCCATGTATTAGGAGTAGGAGACTAGGAAGGGAAGAGAGAAGGAAGGAAGGAGGGTGCGGCCTCCCCCAGCCCACCCGGACTAGGGCAAGGGGGCGCGGCCTGCCTAGGGCAGCCCTCTCTCTTTCCCGTATGGCCCATAAGGCCCAATACTTCTTCCCGGCGAATTCCGTAACTCTCCGGTACTCGATAAATACCGAATGACTCGGAACCTTTCCGAACTCCGAATATAGTCGTCCAATATATCGATCTTTACGTCTCGACCATTTCGAGACTCCTCGTCATGTCCCCGATCTCATCCGGGACTCCGAACTCCTTCGGTACATCAAAACTCATAAACTCATAATATAACAGTCATCGAAACCTTAAGCGTGCGGACCCTACGGTTCAAGAACAATGTAGACATGACCGAGACACGTCTCTGGTCAATAACCAATAGCGGGACCTGGATGCCCATATTGGTTCCTACATATTCTATGAAGATCTTTTATCGGTCAGACCGCATAACAACATACGTTGTTCCCTTTGTCATCGGTATGGTACTTGCCCGAGATTCGATCGTCGGTATCCAATACCTAGTTCAATCTCGTTTCCGGCAAGTCTCTTTACTCGTTCCGTAATACATCATCTCGCAACTAACTCATTAGTTACAATGCTTGCAAGGCTTAAGTGATGTGCATTACCGAGAGGGCCCAGAGATACCTCTCCGACATTCGGAGTGACAAATCCTAATCTCGAAATACGCCAACCCAACAAGTACCTTTGGAGACACCTGTAGAGCACCTTTATAATCACCCGATTCGTTGTGACGTTTGGTAGCACACAAAGTGTTCCTCCGGTAAACGGGAGTTGCATAATCTCATAGTCATAGGAACATGTATAAGTCATGAAGGAAGCAATAGCAACATACTAAACGATCGTGTGCTAAGCTAACGGAATGGGTCATGTCAATCAGATCATTCAACTAATGATGTGACCTTGTTAATCAAATAACAACTCCTTGTTCATGGTTAGGAAACATAACCATCTTTGATTAACAAGCTAGTCAAGTAGAGGCATACTAGTGACACTCTGTTTGTCTATATATTCACACATGTATTATGTTTCCGGTTAATACAATTCTAGATGAATAAAAAACATTTATCATGATATGAGGAAATATATAATAACTTTATTATTGCCTCTAGGGCATATTTCCTTCGGTCTCCCACTTGCACTAGAGTCAATAATCTAGATCACATCACCATGTGATTAACATCGATAGTTCACATCATCATGTGATTAACACCCATAGTTCACATCGCCATGTGACCAACACCCAAAGGGTTTACTAGATTCAGTAATCTAGTTCACATCGCTATGTGATTAACACCCAAAGAGTACTAAGGTGTGATCATGTTTTGCTTGTGAGAGAGTCTTAGTCAACGGGTCTTTCACATTCAGATCCGTTATGTATTTTGCAATTTTTCTATGTCTACAATGCTCGCACGGCTACTCTAGCTAATTGCTCCCACTTTCAATATGTATCTAGATCGAGACTTAGAGTAATCCGGATCGGTGTCAAAACTTGCATCGGCGTAACCCTTTACGACGAACCTTTTTCACTTCCATAATCGAGAAACATATCCTTATTCCACTAAGGATAATTTTGACCGCTGTCGATGATCTACTCCTAGATCACTATTGTACTCCTTGCCAAACTCAAAGCAGGGTATACAATAGATCCGGTACACACATGGCATACTTTATAGAACCTATGTCCAAGGCATAGGGAATGACTTTCATTCTCTTTCTATCTTCTGCTGTGGTCGGGTTTTGAGTCTTACTCAATTTCACACCTTGTAACACAGCAAGAACTCTTTCTTTGACTGTTCCATTTTGAACTACTTCAAAATCTTGTCAAGGTATGTACTCATTGAAAAAACTTATCAAGCATCTTGATCTATCTCTATAGATCTTGATGCTCAATATGTAAGCAGCTTCACCGAGGTCTTTCTTTGAAAAACTTCTTTCAAACACTCCTTTATGCTTTGCGAATAATTCTACATTATTTCCGATCTACAATATGTCATTCACATATACTTATCGAAATCTTGTAGTGCTCCCACTCACTTTCTAGTAAATCGAGGCTTCACCATAAGTCATGCAAAACTATATGCTTTGATCAACTCATCAAAGCGTATATTCCAACTCGAGATGCTTGCACCAGTCCATAGATGGATCGCTAGAGCATGCACACTTTGTTAGCTCCTTTGGATCGAAAAAACCTTCTCGTTGCATCATATACAACTCTTCCTCTAGAAAACCATTCAGAATGCAGTTTTACATCCATTTGCCAAATTTCATAAATTGTGGCAATTGCTAACATGATTCGACAGACCTAAGCATCGCTACTGTTGAGAAAATCTCATTGTAGTCAACATCTTGAACTTTGTCGAAAACCTTTTGCAACAAGTCAAGCTTTGTAGATAGTAACACTACTATCAACGTCCGTCTTCCTCTTGAAGATCCATTTATTTTCTATGGTATGCCGATCATCGGGCAAATCCATCAAAGTCCATACTTTGTTCTCATACATGGATCATATCTCGATTTCATGGCCTCAAACCATTTTGCGGAATCTGGGCTCATCATCGCTTCCTCATAGTTCGTAGGTTTGTCATGGTCAAGTAACACGACCTCCGAACAGGATTACCGTACCACTCAGTGCGGATCTCACTGCTTTTACCTACGAGGTTCGGTAGTAACTTGATCTGAAGTTTTATGATCATCATCATTAACTTCCTCACTAATTGGTGTAGGTGTCACAGAACCAATTTACGTGATGAACTACTTTCCAATAAGGGAGTTAGTACTGTTACCTCATCAAGTTCTACTTTCCTCCCACTCACTTCTTTCGAGAGAAACTCCTTCTCTAGAAAGGATCCATTCTTAGCAACGAATGTCTTGCCTTCGGATCTGTGATAGAAGGTGTACCCAACTGTCTCCTTTGGGTATCCTATGAAGACACATTTCTCCGATTTGGGTTTGAGCTTATCAGGATGAAACTTTTTCACATAAGCATCGCATCCCCAAACTTTAAGAAACGACAACTTTGGTTTCTTGCTAAACCATAGTTCATAAGGTGTCGTCTCAACGGATTTTGACGGTGCCCTATTTAACGTGAATGCAGCTGTCTCTAATGCATGATCCCAAAACGATATTGGTAAATCGGTAAGAAACATCATAGATTGTACTATATCCAATAAAGTACAGTTATGACGTTCGGACACACCATTATGATGTGGTGTTCCAGGTGGCATGAATTTGTGAAACTATTCCACATTGTTCTAATTGAAGACCAAACTCGTAACTCAAATATTTGTCTCCGCGATCAGATCGTAGAAACCTTATTTTCTTGTCACGATGATTTTTCCACTTCACTCTGAAATTCTTTGAACCTTTCAACTATTTCAGACTTATGTTTCATCAAGTAGATATACCCATATCTGCTCAAATCATCTGTGAAGGTCAGAAAATAACGATAGCCGCCGCGAGCCTTAACACTCATCGGATCGCATACATCAGTATGTATTATTTCCAATAATTCAGTTGCTCACTCCTTTATTCGGAGAACGGAGTCTTAGTCATCTTGCCCATGAGGCATGGTTCGCAAGCATCAAGTGATTCATAATCAAGTGATTCCAAAATCCCATCAAGATGGAGTTTCTTCATGCGCTTTACACCAATATGACCTAAGCGGCGATGCCACAAATAAGTTGCACTATCATTATTAACTTTGCATCTTTTGGTTTCAATATTATGAATATGTGTATCATTACGATCGAGATCCAATGAACCATTTTCATTGGGTGTGTAACCATATATGGTTTTATTCATGTAAACAGAACAATAGTTTATTCTCTTACTTAAATGAATAACCGTATTGCAATAAACACGATCAAATCATATTCATGCTCAACGCAAACACCAAATAACATTTATTTAGGTTTAACACTAATCCCAAAAGTAAAGGGAGTGTGCGATGATGATCATATCAATCTTGGAACTACTTCCAACACTCATCGTCACTTCACCCTCAACTAGTCTCTGTTTATTCTGCAACTCACGTTTCGAGTTACTACTCTTAGCAACTGAACCAGTACCAAATACCGAGGGGTTGCTATAAACACTAGTAAAGTACACATCAATAACATGTATATCAAATATACCTTTGTTCACTTTGCCATCCTTTTATCCGCCAAATACTTGGGGTAGTTCTGCTTCGAGGACCAGTCCCTTTGCGGTAGAAGCACTTAGTCTCGTGCTTAGGTCCGGACTTGGGCTTCTTCACTTGAGCAACAACTTGCTTGCCGTTCTTCTTGAAGTTCCCTTCTATCCCTTTGCCCTTTTCTTGAAACTAGTGGTCTTGTTAACCATCAACACTTGATGTTCTTTCTTGATTTCTACCTTCATCGATTTCATCATCATGAAAAACTCGGAATTATTTTCATCATCCCTTGCATACTATAGTTCATCACGAAGTTCTACTAACTTGGTGATGGTGACTAGAGAATTCATCAATCACTATCTTATCTGGAAGATTAACTCCCACTTGATTCAAGCGATTGTAGTACCTGACAATCTGAGCACATGCTCACTAGTTGAGCGATTCTCCTCCATCTTTTAGCTATAGAACTTGTTGGAGACTTCATATCTCTCAACTCGGGTATTTGCTTGAAATATTAACTTCAATTCTGGAACATCTCATATGGTCCATGATGTTCAAAACATCTTTGAAGTCCCGATTCTAAGCTGTTAAGCATGGTGCACTTAAACTATCAAGTAGTCATCATATTGAGCTAGCCAAACGTTCATAACGTTTGCATCTGCTCCTGCAATAGGTCCGTCACCTAGCGGTGCATTAAGGACATAATTCTTACGTGCAGCAATGAGGATAAACCTCCGATCACGGATCGAATCCGCATCATTGCTACTAACATTTTCAACACAATTTTCTCTAGGAACATATCAAAACAAACATATGAAAGCAACAACGCGAGCTATTGATCTACAACATAATTTGCAAAATACTACCAGGACTAAGTTCATGATAAATTTAAGTTCAATTAATCATATTACTTAAGAACTCCCACTTAGACAGACATCTCTCTAGTCATCTAAGTGATCACGCGATCCAAATCAACTAAACCATAACCGATCATCACGTGAGATGGAGTAGTTTTCAATGGTGAGCATCTTATGTTGATCATATCTACTATATGATTCACGCTCGACCTTTCGGTTTCCGTGTTCCGAGGCCATATCTGCATATGCTTGGCTCGTCAAGTATAACCTGAGTATTCTGCGTGTGCAAAAACTGGCTTGCACCCGTTGTAGATGGACGTAGAGCTTATCACACCCGATCATCACGTGGTGTCTGGGCACGACGAACTTTGGCAACGGTGCATACTCGGGAGAACACTACTTGATAATTTTAGTGAGAGATCATCTTAAAATGCTACCGTCAATCAAAGCAAGATAAGATGCATAAAAGATAAACATCACATGCAATCAATATAAGTGATATGATATGGCCATCATCATCTTGTGCTTGTGATCTCCATCTTGAAGCACCATCGTGATCACCATCGTCACCGGTAGCGACACCTTGATCTCCATCGTAGCATCGTTGTCGTTTCGCCATCTATTGCTTCTCGACTATCGCTACCGCTTAGTGATAAAGTAAAGCAATTACTGAAGCGTTGCATTTCATACAATAAGCGACAACCATATGGCTCCAGCCAGTTGCCGATAACCGGTTACAAAACATGATCATCTCATACAATAAAATATAGCATCACGTCTTGACCATATCACATCACAACATGCCCCGCAAAAACAAGTTAGGCGTCCTCTACTTTGTTGTTGCAAATTTTACGTGGCTGCTACGGGCTTAAGCAAGAACCAATCTCACCTACGCATCAAAACCACAACGATACTTCGTCAAATAGACTCCGTTTAACCTTCTCAAGGACCGGCGTAGCCACACTCGGTTCAACTAAAGTGAGAGAGACAGACACCGCCAGCCACCTTTAAGCACGAGTGCTCGTAACGGTGAAACCAGTCTCGCGTAAGCGTCTGCGTAATGTCGGTCCGGCCGCTTCATCTCACAATACCGCTGAACCAAAGTATGACATGCTGGTAGGCAGTATGACTTGTATCGTCCACAACTCACTTGTGTTCTACTCGTGCAAAACATCAAACCATAAAACCTAGGCTCGGATACCACTGTTGGGGAACGTAGTAATTTCAAAAATTTCCTACGCACACGCAAGATCATGGTGATGCATAGCAACGAGAGGGGAGAGTGTTGTCTCGTACCCTCGTGAGACCGGCGAAGCGATCACAACGTAGAGGAAGTAGTCGACGTTCTCCTCGCGATCCAACCGATCCCAGCGCCGTTACTCCGGCGCCTCGAGTTCTTGACACACGTACAGCTCGGTGGCGCTCCTCGGGCTCCGATCCAGCAAAGCTCCGGGAGAGAGTTCCGTCGGACGACGGCGTGGTGACGATCTTGATTCTACCGACGCAGGCTTCGCCTAAGCACCGCTTCGATATGACCGAGGTGGAATATGGTGGAGGGGGCACCGCACACGGCTAAGGAACGATCTCAAGGAACAACTTGTGTGTCCATGGGGTGCCCCTGCCCCGTATATAAAGGAGGGAGGAGGAGGAGGCCGGCCTAGGGAGGAGGCGCCATAGGGGAGTCCTACTCCCACCGGAGTAGGATTCCCCTTCCTAGTCCAACTAGGGATCCTTCCATGTATTAGGAGTAGGAGACTAGGAAGGGAAGAGAGAAGGAAGGAAGGAGGGTGCGGCCTCCCCTAGCCCAATTCGGACTAGGGCAAGGGGGCGCCTGCCTAGGGCAGCCCTCTCTCTTTCCCGTATGGCCCATAAGGCCCAATACTTCTTCCGGCGAATTCTCGTAACTCTCCGTACTCCGATAAATACCGAATGACTCGGAACCTTTCCGAACTCGAATATAGTCGTCCAATATATCGATCTTTACGTCTTGACCATTTCGAGACTCCTCGTCATGTCCCGATCTCATCCGGGACTCGAACTCCTTCGGTACATCAAAACTCATAAACTCATAATATAAGCATCGCCGAAACCTTAAGCGTGCGGACCCTATGGTTCGAGAACAATGTAGACATGACCGAGACACGTCTCGGTCAATAACCAATAGCGGGACCTGGATGCCCATATTGGTTCCTACATATTCTATGAAGATCTTTTATCGGTCGACCGCATAACAACATACGTTGTTCCTTTGTCATCGGTATGTTACTTGCCCGAGATTCGATCGTCGGTATCCAATACCTAGTTCAATCTCGTTTCCGCAAGTCTCTTTACTCGTTCCGTAGTACATCATCTCGCAACTAACTCATTAGTTACAATGCTTGCAAGGCTTAAGTGATGTGCATTACCGAGAGGGCCCAGAGATACCTCTCCGACATTCGGAGTGACAAATCCTAATCTCAAATCGCCAACCCAACAAGTACCTTTGGAGACACCTGTAGAGCACCTTTATAATCACCCGATTCGTTGTGACGTTTGGTAGCACACAAAGTGTTCCTCCGTAAACGGAGTTGCATAATCTCATAGTCATAGGAACATGTATAAGTCATGAAGGAAGCAATAGCAACATACTAAACGATCGTGTGCTAAGCTAACGGAATGGGTCATGTCAATCAGATCATTCAACTAATGATGTGACCTTGTTAATCAAATAACAACTCCTTGTTCATGGTTAGGAAACATAACCATCTTTGATTAACAAGCTAGTCAAGTAGAGGCATACTAGTGACACTCTGTTTGTCTATATATTCACACATGTATTATGTTTCCGGTTAATACAATTCTAGCATGAATAATAAACATTTATCATGATATGAGGAAGTATATAATAACTTTATTATTGCCTCTAGGGCATATTTCCTTCACCCCCACTCCCTAGGGTTTCCAACCCTAGGCGCCTTGGGCCCTTCGGGAGGGCACCAACCCACTAGGGGGCTGGTTCCCACCCTTGTTCAGCCCATTAAGTCCCCCGTGGCAGGTGGCCCCACCCGATGGACCCTCGGACACCTTTCGGTGGTCCCGTTACAATACCGATAACCCTTGAAACCATTCCGGTGACAGAAACTGGACTTCCCATAGATAAATCTTTACCTCTGGACCATTCCGGAACTCTTCGTGACGTCCGGGATCTCATCCGGGACTCCGAACAACCTTCAGCAACCACATACAATTTCCCATAACAACTCTAGCGTCATCGAACCTTAAGTGTGTAGACCATCCGGGTTTGGGAACCATGCAGACATGACCGAGACATCTCTCTGGCCAATAACCAACAGTGGGATCTGGATATCCATGTTGGCTCCCACATGTTCCATGATGATCTCATCGAATGAACCACGATGTCGGGGATTCAATCAATCCCATATACAATTCCCTTTGTCCACCGGTATGTTACTTGCCCGAGATTCGATCGCCGCTATCCCCATACCTCGTTCAATCTCGTTACCGGCAAGTCTCTTTACTCGTTCCGTAATGCATGATCCCGTGACTAACTCCTTAGTCACATTGAGCTCATTATGATGATGCATTACTGAGTGGGCCCAGAGATACCTCTCCGTCATACGGAGTGACAAATCACAGTCTCGATTCGTGCCAACCCAACAGACACTTTCAGAGATACCTGTAGTGATCCTTTATAGCCAACCAGTTACGTTGTGATGTTTGGTACACCCAAAGCATTCCTACGGTATCCGGGAGTTGCACAATATCATGGTCTAAGGAAATGATACTTGACATTAGAAAAGCTCTTAGCAAACGAACTACACGATCTTGTGCTATGATTAGGATTGGGTCTTGTCCATCACATCATTCTCCTAATGATGTGATCCCGTTATCAACGACATCCAATGTCCATGGTCAGGAAACCACAACCATCTATTGATCAATGAGCTAGTCAACTAGAGGCTTACTGACATATTACGGTCTATGTATTCACACATGTATTACGGTTTCCGATTAATACAATTATAGCATGAACAACAGACAATTATCATGAACAAGGAAATATAATAATGACCATTTTATTATTGCCTCTAGGGCATATTTCCAACAAAGACATACCACATAGCAACTAGATAATCTTGTAATATAAATACTAGGTGATATTCCTCATGTACACACATTTATAGGATTGTGAGGTGTACAAAGCACATCACTCCCCCATAATGGGATATTCCATTAATCTCTCACAAGAGCCAACTAAGATACAAACAAGATGCATAAAGGCTCAACGTACGACACACATGTACATGATGTGCAAACCAACACACACATGCTTGATTACTCAAGACAAGCAAATTGGAAGCACAACATATACAACACATGCAAGGAACAAAACCAAAACATGCAAAGGGGAAAGTAACTTTCAATGTAAACAATTTAAGTACAAGTTACCGGAAGGAGGCACATTGGATATAGTATAGAAACTTGATAACCCAATTAACTTGGCTTGAGACACTAAGAATGATGAAGTCCCCTTAATTCTTAATAATGTAGCCAAGTCTCCAATGCCCTCCAACAACACCTATTGATCAAGTTTGAGCTAGTTGGTCCCCAACCAAGTTGGGTCCTAAGAGATTAGTCACAATAGGCTTGGCTACCCAAATGGTTCTTTTCTTGAAACCACTTTGAGTACCAACAACTTTAGCAAACACATTGCCAACCTTATCCTTCCCAAGAGAATAGACATCATCAATAAAAATTGGGTTGGATAAGTTACCACTAGTGCATGAAGAAGCGAGGTGACCTTTCTCACAACATAGGTAGCAACGTCTACTCTTCACTTTCTTCTCACTTGATTTCTCAACTTGAGAAGCATTAGCTTGAGTTTTCTTGGGAAGAGGCCTTTCTTAAACTTGAGGTTGAGCATGAGAGTGAACTTGTGGCCACTTCCCTTGTTGCTTGTCACTAATGAGCTTCTTCTTCAATGGGCAAGATCTAACATGATGCCCTTCTACTTTGCACTTGAAGCAAACAATCTTGGCCGAATTCTTGACTTGTTCTTGGCCCTTCTTTTTGTTCACCTTGGAATTCTTCTTATTGGAGTTGAATCCAAGTCCACCTTTGTCATTGGGGGATTTTTGCACACTCAAGATATTGTTGAGTGTGAATTTCCCTTCATGACTCTTTTCCAGGTATTTCATCAAAGAAGTGACTTGGGCCTTGATCTCTTTGATTCCCTCTACATGGTTAGTCTCAACACAAGTACTAGAGGAAGTATAAGCTTCATCGTTAGAGCAACAAGGTAAGGAAAGCAATTCATCACGAGATGTACCAACATTGTAAGTAGATGAATTACAGGGACTAGCACATGGCAATATAGCATTTTGACTAGAAATAGTGCTAGTATCCACATGAGGCTCACTAGATGTTACCTTAGCAATCATGGACTTATGAGCTATCTTTAGCACATTATGAGATACTAGAAGATCATCATGAGAGCTTGAGAGATTTTCATGATGTTCTTCCAATTTCTCATAATTACTAGATAGCAACTCAAGTTGAGCCCTTAGCTCAACATTCTCCTTCAAAGTGGATGCTTCACTAGAAATAGAGTTAGTAGCACAAGCATCATGAAACGCCCTCGATGCGGCTATATCTCCCACGTGTCGAAGCACGACTTAGAGGCATAACCGCATTGAAAGCAATGTCGCAAGTGAGGTAATCTTCACACAACCCATGTATTACATAAGGGAAAGAGATACATAGTTGGCTTACAATCGCCACTTCACACAAATACATAAATAAAAGCATTACATCATACAGATACAATCAAGGTCCGACTACGGAACCAAAATAAAAGAAGAACCCCAAATGCGACAAAGGTCCCCGATCGACCCCAACTGGGCTCCACTACTGATCAACTAGAACGAAACAACACAAAGGGCAAGATCTTCATCGAGCTCCTCCTTGAGCTTGGTTGAGTCACCTGCTTGGTAACATAGGCACCTGCAAACTGGTTTTGGAAGTATCTGGTGAGTCACGAGGACTCAGCAATCCCATTACCATGGGTATCAAGACTAGCAAAGCTTAAAGGGTAAGGAAGGGGTAAAGTGGTGAGGTTGCAGCAGCGACTAAGCAAGTATGGTGGCTAACATACGCAAAAGAGAGCGAGAAGAGAAACAAGCGGAACGGTCGTCAACTAGCAATGATCAAGAGGTGATCCTGAACACCTACTTACGTCAAACATAACACAGAAACCGTGTTCACTTCCCGGACTCCGCCGAGAAGAGACCATCACGGCTACACACTCGGTTGATGCATTTTAATTCGGATCTGGTGTCAAGTTGTCTACAACCGGACATTAACAAATTCCCATCTACCACATAACCGTGGGCACGGCTCTCGAAAGTTTAAACCCTGCAGGGGTGTCCCAACTTAGCCCATGACAAGCTCTCGCGATCATCGAAGGAATAGACCTTCACCCGAGACACTCCGATTAGACTCGGTATCCTGGTACATCAAGACATTTCGACAATGGTAAAACAAGACTAGCAAGACCTCCCGGCGTGCCGACATCCTGATAGTAGCCGCGCGTATCTCGTCTCAGGCCACGACTGGATGAACACTACGTACGGCAACCGACGATACCCCAAGTTGCCTAGGGGCGGCACCGCAAGTGGCTCTGGTTTGGACCAACACTTAGACAAGCATTGGCCCGGGGGGGCTATAATAAAGATGACCCTTGGGTTAATTACTCCCAAGGGAAAAGTAGGTGGTGGTGAGGCAAATGGTAAAAGTCAATGTTGGGCCTTGCTGGACAAGTTTTATTCAAAGCGAACTGTCAGGGGGGTCCCATAAATCACCCGACCGTGTAAGGAGCATAAAATCCGGGAACATAACACCGGTATGACGGAAACTAGGGCGGCAAGAGTGGAACAAAACACCAGGCATAAGGCCGAGCCTTCCACCCTTTACCAAGTATATAGATGCATTAATAATATAAGAGATATTGTGATATCCCAACATAAACCCTGTCCACCATGGAGCAATCTTCAACTTCACCTGCATCTAGCAACGCTATAAGAGGGGCTGAGCAAAAGCGGTAACATAGCCAATCAATGGTTTGCTAGGAATGGTGTCAAAGGTTAGAGGTTCATGGCAATATGGGATGGCTGGACAAACAGGTAATAGGTAGCGCAGCATAGCGATAGAACGAAGTAACTAGCATAGCAATGATAGTAGTGAGATCCAAGGTAGCGGTCATCTTGCCTGAAATCCCGCAAGGAAGAAGAACGAGTCCATGAAGAAGATGAACGAACGTAGTCGAATGAATCCTCACAACTCCGGAACGAAACCGAAGCTAACGAGAGACGCAAACCGGAAAGAAGCAAACAATATGGTAAACACACAAGCATAACCATGGCATGATGCACAAACAAGTATGATGCATGTCCGGTTTAATGAGGCATGGCATGGCAAAGTGCAACAAACAATACTACAAGTTAAGTGGAGCTCAATATGCAACGATTTGCATATTGACAAAACACCACATCCGAGTTATTTAGTTCGCTCTCGTTTAGGTACACAGCAATGTTAAATGTTGTTAAACATGTCAAGGGGTGAAGCATAACAAAACTACCTACCTAGGCAAGTTTAAATGAGGCCGGAAACAACGAACAACAAGTCCGGAAAATCCTCATATGCAATTTATGAATTTGCTACTGTTCTGCCCTAAACACGATTTTAATGTTGTTAAACAGGAAAATAAAGTGGACCATGTTAATCTAGGCATTTTTCCACCCCATTTACATATAAAGTTTATTAAATTCCGAGTTACGGTTAATTAGTTATGAAATAAATCATTTTAGCATGACATTTGAGCAAATTTAAACAAACAGCATTTTAAACATTTTAAACATGGATGAAAGTGGCATATTATAAAACTACACAAAATTCTAAGCATTTTACATGTTTAAAGTTTTTACATACGATGCACAGATCATGAGTTATTATATGCATGAAGTGCAAGGGGGTTTCTGCAAATCTGTTAATTCACTGGATAAATAGCAAATTCGCAGGTCAGGAAAAAACACACTGGGCCGGATCTGGAGCAGTGTTGGGCTGAACAGAGAGGAGGGGCTGGAGGGACTGCTCACCATGGGCCAAGCCCAGGTCGGTGGAGTGGCAGGGGAAGCAGGCCGGCTGGCTGGAGGAGGCCCAGGTCGACGGGAGGCGGCCCACGCGAGCGAGCGGAAACCGCTCGTCGTCCCCGTCGTTCTCCCGCACGAACAGGAGGAGGCGGCGGCCATGGCGCAGGGCGGCGGCTGCGCCGGCCGGCAGGGAGGCTAGGAGGGCGCCGGGGTTGCGGGAACGGGCGGATCCGCCCTCCCGGCGGCGGATCCGGCCGGCGTGGCGAGCTCGTCGAGCTAGGAGGCGGCGCCATGGCGGGTCTGCGGGAAGAGAGAGAGAGTGAGGCCGGCGAGGAGAGAGAGGGAGAGGTGGTGAGGCGGCGCGACTGGCGGCGGCGCGGGTGCTCGGTGTGGGCTCGCCGGGCGGGCGGTCGTGAGAGAGAGAGATCGGGGTCGAGGGCTCCTCCCTCGATCCAGATCGGAAGCGCAGGGTGGCTCCTGCGGGCGGGCGGCGGGCGGCTGGGCCCGATCGGCCCGGTGGGCTCCGTCTTGGGCCTAAGCGGGCAGCGGCGATGTGGGGGCGAGGAGGAGGACGTGGAGGACGCCGGTTGGCTGCTGCGGCGGCAGAAAGGTGGCGTGGCGGCGTCGATTCGCGGAGTGAGGTGGCCGGGCGCAGCGGACATGTCCGGCGCGGTGGAGACGCGTCCGACGGCGCGGTGAGAGGCTAGGCTAGGGTTAGACCGAGAATTTCGAGTGAGGGGTGTATTTATAGGTAGAGGGAGCTAGGAGTGTCCAAATGAGGTGCGGTTTTCGGCCACGCGATCGTGATCGAATGACCGAGAGCATGGAGGGGAGTTTGGTGGGTTTTGGGCCACTTTGGAAGGGGTGTTGGGCTGCACACAAAAGAGGCCTTTACGGTTACCCGGTTAACCGTTGGAGTATCAAACGGACTCCAAATGGCACGAAACTTGACAGGCGGTCTACCGGTGCTATACCAAGGCCGCTTGGCAAACCTCGGTCCATTCCGAGAACGTTTAGCACCCGCACAAGAGAAGAGGCAAAAGGAGGACGCCGGAGGGCATAGGAGTGCCGGATTGCAAAACGGACAACGGAGAAAATGCTCGGATGCGTTAGATGAACATGTATGCAAAATGAGATGCACATGATGACATGATAAAATGCAAATGATGACATGGAAAATGCAACACGCAAGCAAATGACATGGCAACGAAGGCGAAATACTGACGGACACCTGGCGCATCAGATCCGGGGCGTTACACATCATCAATAATAGCAAGAGGAGAAGGCAACTTGGAAAGCTCTTTTGAATATGAAGCTTTAAGTTGTGCATGAGACTCAGTGAGTTTGACGAGCTCACTCTTAATGATCCTTGAGCCATTTTCGAGGTGCCCAAAGTCCTCAAGGAGTTTAGCATGCGCAAATTCAAGCTTATCAGTTTTAGTTTCAAAATCATTGGCCACCTCAAGAGCTCTATCATGTGATTCCTTCACTCTAGATAATTTTGGAGCAAAAGTCTCCTCAAGAGATTCTTTGGTGGTTTGTTCAAGTTCAAGAGCTTGAGAGAGGTCCGCAATCTCATTAGCGTAACCACGCTCATGACCTTCTGTTTTCTCAATGGTGACCTCATGCTCCTCGAGATGAGATTCCAACTCCTCACTATATTTCTTGCCCTCAATGGCGATAGACATGATTTCCATGAAGTTGGAACGAGCAATTTTATTCTTATGAAGAGCTTTAAAAATCATTTCTCCCTTAATTTTTAAGGAAGCAACATTATCATTATCTTCACCATCATTAGCATTGACATCATCATCAAGAGACATATTGGGGTTCAAAGTAGGAGATAACTTTGAAGCCTTAGCCATAAGGCAAAAAGCAATAGATGATGATGTAGGACCCCTTGAAGCACCGTCCAAGACCACATCTTGTTCCATGGAGTGTTGAGTTTCCTCTACATTGTTAGAACAACAACTTGAGGAAATACATGCATTTTTATCATGGCAACAAGATATAGCAAGCATATCATCATGAGATTTAGTCAAGCAATTTCTACATGATATACACGAACTATCAACACAAGCATGAGAAACATGTAAGGTGCACAAAGTGTTAAAGTCCAAAGATGGAGCATTGCAATAAGATAGTGATGAAGAGTCACCAACGATTAGCACACTATCATCATTGCAATGACCAACACTACTCACCATAGCATTACCTTGTGGCAATCCACATGTAGGTGAAGTAGAAGAAGTTAAGAAGGCAACACGGCTGGAGGTGGAGAGAGAACAATCATCCCCACAAAACTTGGACACACCATATTTATCTTGAAGCTTTGTCCACAACTCATGAGCATCCCGGAACGACATGAGCTGAAATATAACTAAATTCCTCAAAGCATCGAAAAGCACATTAGAAGCTTGAGCATTGAGATAAGAGTTTTTCTCATCCTCTAAAGATAATATTTGGGGATCCTTTGGAGGAGAAAAACCCATATCTACAATTCGCTCTAAATTTGGGTCCATGACCCTAAAGAGATTAAGCATATGAATTACCCAAACATCAAAATTTGTGCCATCGAAACTAAGAGTGTCAGAGAATCCTAATCCCCTAGTCAACATATTTACTCTCTAGGCGGTTAAGCCTAACAAAGAGAGACGAGGCTCTGATACCAATTGAAAGATCGTGGATGTCGCCTAGAGAGGGGGGGGGTGAATAGGTGCTTTAAAATTATTACGGTTTAAGCTTGAACAAATGCGGAATAAACCTAACGGCTAATTTGTCAAGCACAAAACCTACAACAACTAGGCTCACCTATGTGCACCAACAAAATATGCTAAGCAACATAAACAACTAAGGTATAGCAAGATATATGACAAGAAACAATATGGCTATCACAAAGTAAAGTGCATAAGTAAAGGGCTCAGGTAAGAGATAACCGAGGCACGCGGAGACGATGATGTATCCCGAAGTTCACACCCTTGTGGATGCTAATCTCCGTTTGGAGCGGTGTGGAGGCACAATGCTCCCCAAGAAGCCACTAGGGCCACCGTAATCTCCTCACGCCCTTGCACAATGCAAGATGTCGTGATTCCACTAGGGGGGCCTTGAGTGCGGTCACCGAACCCGTAAAAATGGCAACCCTTTGGGGCGGTCACCGAACCCGTACACTTTGGAAACCCTTGGGGGACGGTCACCGGTACCCGTCAAATTGCTCGGGGCGATCTCCACAACCTAATTGGAGACCCCGACGTTTGCCCGGAGCTTTACACCACAATGATTGAGCTCCGAACACCACCAACCGTCTAGGGCACCCAAGCACCCAAGAGGAACAAGCTCAAGGGTACCAAGCACCCAAGAGTAACAAGCTTCTCAACTTCTAACTTCCACGTATCACCGTGGAGAACTCAAACCGTTGCACCAAATGCAATGGCAAGGGCACACGGAGTGCCCCAAGTCCTTCTCTCCCAAATCCCACCAAAGCAACTAATGCTAGGGAGGAAAGTGAGAGGAAGAACAAGATGGAGAACACCAAGAACTCCAATGGTCTAGATCCAAGGGTTTCCCCTCACATAGAGGAGAAAGTGATTGGTGGAAATGTTGATCTAGATCTCCTCTCTCTTTTCCCTCAAAAACTAGCAAGAATCCATGGAGCGATTGAGAGTTAGCAAGCTCGAAGAAGGTCAACAATGGGGAAGAATACGAGCTCAAAGGATAAGGTACATTGGGGAAGAAGACCCCCTTTTATAGGTGGGAAAAATCCAACCGTTATGCTCACAGCCCGCACAGAGCGATACTTGCTCGACCTCACGGTACTACCGCTAGGGGTAGCGGTACTACCTCAAAGGGTAGCGGTACTATTGCTTGCGAGCGGTACTAAAAAAATACATTCGTGCCTACCACCGCTGGACTTGTGATGAGTTTTTGGTCTGGAGCTGTACTACCGCTGTAGTAGCCGCGGTAGTACAGCTCTGGAGCAGTAGTAAAAAATTACATCCGCTCCTGTCTGCGGTAGTACCGTTGCAGCCTTTTCAGAACACCAAACTGCCACAACTTTTGCAAACGGACTCCGAATTCAATGAAACCAAGTTTGTTGGAAAGCTAACAACATGGGCTAACACAATCTTGATATAAATATCAATAAGAAGCAAATTAGAAAAGTCCCATGAGAAAATGGTGAGAACCCTTCCTCGAAAAAGACTGGTAAAACCTCCAACACCGAAAACGCAATAGAAAAAGCATATGAAATCTGTTTTCGATGTACTAGAGCTTGTCATGAAGATCATCACAAGATCTAAAACCTCAAAAGAAAATACAAATAAGAATCCAGAAAGATGATGCAAGGATGCAATGGTTTGAGCTCTCGACAAATGATACAATCACGCTACTCACTTGAGAGCCCCCCTTGATAGTACGACTTTCGATCCTATAACCCAATCTCCAAACTATCACCATGAGACCGGTAAAATATAAAACCTATCAAGGGCAAACCTTTTCCTTGCATGAAGTCCACTTGAGCTAGATGATGACGATCTTGACTCCCTCAAGTTGGACCACCTTTCTTGATTGCGTTGGGTCGATGAAGACTAGATGATTGCTCCCCCATACTCCACTATGGGCGAGCCACTCTTCGGCACATCTTCACAAGTCCATTGACACCACAATGGACGGCAAGCTTCAAGCACTTGATCTCTTCGTGATGCTCCACTTGAACTTGCACACGACAATCTTGATGACGATCACCACTTGATGTCATCCTCTCAATTGGTTGAGTGATATCTTTCTCTTGACGCAGCCCATGAACACGTACCTAACCCCACATAGACCATGGGTTAGTACACAAAGCACAATGGACAATGCTTACCATACCATGGGATCACTTGATCCCTCTTGGTACATCATCTACGCTTTGTGAGTTGATCAACTTGATTCACTCTTGACTTAGTCTTGATCAACCTTAAATCTTTCCAACTCTCTTCATTTGGATGATGTCTTGAAGGTAAACATGAATGATCAAACAATCTTCTTCTTCAAGACATGCTTGCAATAAGCTCAACACTCACATGACCAATCTTTGGATAATTACTTACTAGCACCTTGGTCAACTCATAAACTCCTTGGAACCAACACATGGACGTCAAGAAAATCCTATGGACAAATCATGACCAATCTTTGGATAATTCCTTAATAGCACGTTGGTAAACTCATAAAGTCCTTGAAACCAACACACGGACTTCAAGAAAAGCATATGGACAAATCCTTCAAATATAATTCAAGACAACCATTAGTCCATAGAGATTGTCATCAATTACCAAAACCAAACATGGGGGCACCACATGTTCTTTCAGACTGGAGAAGAATCCGAAGGCTAGCCGGCGGACACCCCCCCCATAGTCGTAACGGTCGATGCATCACGGAGTCATGGCTGGAGTGGAAACCGACGAGGTTGCTCAAGCAGGCGGTAGCCCTTTCTGCCGTTTGTCAACCCCGGGGACACATCGTAGATGAAGGCACGCGTCAGTGTTGCCAGCACCCGGCATGCGTAGACAGACGAAGAGGAAGTTGACGAAGTGCCGCACCAGGCTTGCCAGGCCCAGGGACACGTAGTGGATGAAGGCACACGACGATGTTGCCAGCACCGGGCATGCATAGGCTGGGACCTGCATGAGTTGTACGCCATGTCGAAGAAGTCGGAAAGGCCAGCAGAGAAGGACTCAATGACGGTTGTGGCGCCAATCGGCACGGGGCCAATGTCGCCCACGGTTGTTAGAGTAGATGAAGCGGTCGGGGTAGATGACGGCGACGCTGGTGACAGGATGGTACTGGACGAAGACGAAGGGGGTGGACGGGCGGCTGCGGCGGCTACGGGGGTAGCAGCAACGACGACGACTAGGTTAGGAGCGCGGCGGCGATGCTCGAAGTAGGCGAAGAACCCTGACAGAGTGACGAAGATCGGCGCAGATGGTGGCGTTCCCGCGCCAAGGGATACGGCACGACGCATACCACGGGAAGTCGACGCGCGTGGACGACAAAGTGGACCGCGGGCCGCGGCGCTACGGTCCGAAGGGGCGACGCAGCGGCGGCGAGCAAGTCGGGGCGACGGCGGAAGAACTCGGGGCGCCGGCAGGGACCGCGGGCCATGGCGCTACGGCCTGAAGGGGGAAGTGCAGCGGTGGAGCATGGGTCGGTGCAACTGCGGGGACGACCTCGGGGCGGCGGCTAGGACCGCGTATCGCGACACTATGGCTCGAAGAGGCGACACGCGAGTCAATGCAGCCGCGAGGAGAACCACAGGGCGGTGGCGCTGCGGCCCAACGGGGCGACGCAACGACAGCCCGTTGCTCGATCGGTGGAGGGGCACGCTGAACTCGGGGACGATCTTCACGGGACCTGCGGAGGCGCGTGTAACCGACGGGCCAGGTCGGTCACGGCGGCGAGCGGGTGATCAAGCCGATCGCGCACGAGGTCGGGGCCGCCGCTCGGTGAAGGCGGGGTGGCGGCGGAGTCCGAGATGAGGCCGGCGACGACGAACAACGTGGGACGTCGTGTGGACGAGCTTGTCAGAACCAGCACCCAGGCTGCCAAAGCAGCGCCGGCGCCCGGGCAGCGAGGCCCTAGCGACCAACGGAGCAGCGGCACCCGAGTTGAGGTGGCCGACAAGCCTGCGCATCCGTCCCAACGCAGCCGAGGACGAGGCCGGCGAGGTAGACCGCCGGGCCGCCATGCTGACGAGGCAGAGGCGGGTGACATGGATCGATGGGCAGGCCGGCGCGCGAGCGACGGCTATGATTGGCCATCGCATGGCGAGGCCGACGGGTCGGGGTGATGCAGGTTTCCCGATCGGAGCAGGGCGGTGCGGCCGACGTAGGGCGACGGGCGAACCGACGCGCGGATGGCAGCTGGCCCTGATGGGCCGCCTTGACGCGCGTGGCCACCGGGTCGGAGGAGACGACAGCTGGTTGCGCCACGGTTGGAGTAGAGGCGCACGGGGGCCGATCAAGATTAGATCGAAAAACCAAAAAGAAAAACGCTGATCGAAACGACCGGCGAGAGAGAGAAAACCCGGATCAAAAGATCGAAAAAAGACTCTTTAGGGCAATCGGTCAACATGACCGGTGGACGAACCCTAGGTACGGGCGGCGCGGTGCCCGGCGGCGGTCATGGAGGCCGACCGCCCAGAGGGCGGCGCGCGGGTGCGGTAGCGGTGGCGGCTAGGTTTTAGAACCCGGAAACTGATACCATGTTAGAAGGGAGAGAAAGGTTTGGTGGAATAGTTCATTGTATTGCTTGAGCCTCGTAGGCATATAAATAGGAGTATAAAGACCAACTTGAAGTACAAGACAAGGCAAGACCGAATCCTACTCTATCCTATACTTCCTAATACCCAAGCCTCTATTTCTAGGAGCGTTTTTGCGCTTGTTGGGGAACGTAGTAATTTCAAAAAAATTCCTACGCACACGCAAGATCATGGTGATGCATAGCAACGAGAGGGGAGAGTGTTGTCTACGTACCCTCGTAGACCGAAGCGGAAGCGTTGGCGCAACATAGAGGAAGTAGTCGTCGTCCTCCGGTCCAACCGATCCAAGCACCGTTACTCGGCACCTCCGAGTTCTTGACACACATACAGCTCGATGGCGCACCCGATCTCCGATCCAGCGAGGCGTGGGGAGGAGTTCCGTCGGCCTGACGGCGTGGTGGCGATCTTGATGTTCTCTGTCGCGAGGCTTCGCCTAAGCACCGCTACAATATGACCGAGGTGCAATATCGTGGAGGGGCACCGCACACGGCTAAGGAACGATCTCAATGATCAACTTGTGTGTCTAGGGTGCCCCCACCCCGTATATAAAGGAGGGAGGGAGGAGGAGGCCGGCCTAGGGAGGAGGCGCCATATGGGGGTAAACCTACTCCAAGTAGGTTTGGCCCCCTTTCCTATTAGGAGTAGGAGAAGGAAGGAAGAGGGGGAGGAGAGAGGAAGGGGGCGGCCCCCTCCCACCGGATTGGGCTTGGGGCGCGCCTCCCTTGCTCCTTCTCCTCCCTTCCACTAAGGCCCAATAAGGCCCATATACTTACCGGGGTCCGGTAACCTCCCGGAACTCTGGTATATTTCCAATCTCACCCGGAACCTTTCCGGTGTCCAAATATATCCGTCCAATATATTAATCTTTATGTCTCGACCATTTCGAGACTCCTCGTCATGTCTGTGATCACATCCGGACTCGAACAACCTTGGTACATCAAAATACATAAACTCATAATGAAACATCATCGAAACCTTAAGCGTGCGGACCCTACGGTTCGAGAACAATGTAGACATGACCGAGACACGTCTCCGGTCAATAACCAATAGCGGGACCTGGATGCCCATATTGGTCCCTACATATTCTATGAAGATCTTTATCGGTCAAACCGCACAACAACATACGTTGTTCCTTTGTCATCGGTATGTTACTTGCCCGAGATTCGATCGTCGGTATCCAATACCTAGTTCAATCTCGTTACGGCAAGTCTCTTTACTCGTTCCGTAATACATCATCTCGCAACTAACTCATTAGTTGAAATGCTTGCAAGGCTTAAGTGATGTGTATTACCGAGAGGGCCCAGAGATACCTCTCCGACATTCGGAGTGACAAATCCTAATCTCAAATCGCCAACTCAACAAGTACCTTCGGAGACACCAGAGAGCACCTTTATAATCACCCGCTTATGTTGTGATGTTTGGTAGCACACAAAGTGTTCCTCCAATGGCGGAGTTGCATAATCTCATAGTCATAGGAACATGTATAAGTCATGAAGGAAGCAATAGCAACATACTAAACGATCGGGTGCTAACCTAACAGAATGGGTCATGTCAATCAGATCATTCAACTAATGATGTGACCTTGTTAATCAAATAACAACTCCTTGTTCATGGTTAGGAAACATAACCATCTTTGATTAACAAGCTAGTCAAGTAGAGGCGTACTAGTGACACTCTGTTTGTCTATATATATTCACACATGTATTATGTTTCCGGTTAATACAATTCTAGCATGAATAATAAACATTTATCATGATATGAGGAAATAAATAATAACTTTATTATTGCCTCTAGGGCATATTTCCTTCAGTATCCCACTTGCACTAGAGTCAATAATCTAGATTACACAGTAATGATTCTAACACCCATGGAGTCTTGGTGTTGATCATGTTTTGCTCGTGGAAGAGGCTTAGTCAACGGTGCGCAACATTCAGATCCGTATGTATCTTGCAAATCTCTATGTCTACCACCGGACTAGATCCCGATGGAATTGAAGCGTCTCTTGATGTGCTTGGTTCTCTTGTGAAATCTGGATTCCTTCGCTAAGGCAATCGCTCCAGTATTGTCACAAAAGATTTTCATTGGACCCGATGCACTAGGTATGACACCTAGATCGGATATGAACTCCTTCATCCAGAGTCCTTCATTGGCTGCTTCCGAAGCAGCTATGTATTCCGCTTCACGCGTAGATCCCGCCACGACGCTTTGTTTTGAACTGCACCAACTGACAGCTCCACTGTTTAATGTAAACACGTATCCGGTTTGTGATTTAGAATCGTCCGGATCAGTGTCAAAGCTTGCATCAACGTAACCATTTAGGATGAGCTCTTTGTCACCTCCATATACGAGAAACATATCCTTAGTCCTTTTCAGGTATTTTAGGATGTTCTTGACCGCTGTCGATGATCCACTCTGGATTACTTTGGTACCTCCTGCTAGACTTATAGCAAGGCACACATCAGTCAGTACACAAGATTGCATACATGATAGAGCCTATGGCTGAAGCATAGGAACATTTTTCATTTTCTCTCTATCTTCTGCAGTGGTCGGGCTTTGAGTCTTACTCAACTTCACACCTTGCAATCTGAGCAAGAACCCTTTCTTTGCTTGATCCATTTTGAACTTCTTCAAAACTTTGTCAAGGTATGTGCTCTGTGAAAGTCCAATTAAGTGTTTTGATCTATCTCTATAGATCTTAATGCCCAATATGTAAGCAGCTTCACCGAGGTCTTTCATTGAAAAACTTTTATTCAAGTATCCCTTTATGCTATCCAGAAATTCTATATCATTTCCAATCAATAATGTCATCCACATATAATATTAGAAATGCTACATAGCTCCCACTCACTTTCTTGTAAATACAGGCTTCTCCAAAAGTCTGTATAAACCCAAATGCTTTGATCACACTATCAAAACGTTTATTCCAACTCCGAGAGGCTTGCACTAGTCCATAAATGGATCATTGGAGCTTGCACACTTTGTTAGCTCCTTTGGATCGATAAAACCTTCTGTTGCATCATATACAACTCTTCTTCCGTAAATCCATTCAGAATGCAGTTTTACATCCATTTGCCAAATTTCATAATCATAAAATGTGGCAATTGCTAACATGATTCGGACAGACTTAAGCATCGCTACGGGTGAGAAGGTCTCATCGTAGTCAACCCCTTGAACTTGTCGAAAACCTTTTGCAACAAGTCGAGCTTTGTAGCGATAACATTCTTGTCGTCGTCGATCTTCTTCTTGAAGATCCATTTATTCTCAATTGCTTGCCGACCATCGAGCAAGTCAACCAAACTCCATACTTTGTTCTCATACATGGATCCCATCTCAGATTTCATGGCTTCAAGCCATTTTGCGAATCTGGGCTCACCATCGCTTCTTCATAGTTCGTAGGTTCATCATGATCTAGTAGCATGACTTCGAGAATAGGATTACCGTACCACTCAGTGCGGATCTTACTCTGCTCGACCTCACGAGGTTACAGACTAACTTGATCTGAAGTTCTATGATCATCATCATCAACTTCCTCACTAGTCGGTTTTGACGTCACAGAAACTAGTTCCTGTGATGTATTATTTTCCAACAAGGGAGCAGGTACAATTACCTTATCAAGTTCTACTTTCCTCCCACTCACTTCTTTCGAGAGAAACTCCTTCTCAAGAAAGGATCCATTCTTAGCAACGAATGTCTTGCCTTCGGATCTGTGATAGAAGGTGTACCCAACTGTCTCCTTTGGGTATCCTATGAAGACACATTTCTCCTATTTGGGTTCGAGCTTATCAGGTTGAAGCTTTTTCACATAAGCATCGCATCCCCAAACTTTAAGAAACGACAACTTTGGTTTCTTGCCAAACCATAGTTCATAAGGTGTCGTCTCAACGGATTTCGACGGTGCCCTATTTAACGTGAATGTGGCCGTCTCTAAAGCATAACCCCAAAATGATAGCGGTAAATCTGTAAGAGACATCATAGATCGCACCATATCAAGTAAAGTACGATTACGACGTTCGGACACACCATTACGTTGTGGTGTTCCGGGTGGCGTGAGTTGCGAAACTATTCCACATTGTTTTAAGTGTAGACCAAACTCGTAACTCAAATATTCTCCTCCACGATCAGATCATAGAAACTTTATTTTCTTGTTATGATGATTTTCAACTTCACTCTGAAATTCTTTGAACTTTTCAAATGTTTCAGACTTATGCTTCATTAAGAAGATATACCCATATCTGCTTAAATCATCTGTGAAGGTGAGAAAATAACGATATCCGCCACGAGCCTCAACATTCATCGGACCACATACATCTGTATGTATGATTTCCAACAAATCTGTTGCTCTCTCCATAGTACCGGAGAACGGCGTTTTAGTCATCTTGCCCATAAGGCACGGTTCGCAAGTACCAAGTGATTCATAATCAAGCGGTTCCAAAAGTCCATCAGTATGGAGTTTCTTCATGCGCTTTACACCGATATGACCTAAACGGCAGTGCCACAAATAAGTTGCACTATCATTATCAACTCTACATCTTTTGGCTTCAACACTATGAATATGTGTATCACTACTATCGAGATTCATCAAAAATAGACCACTCTTCAAGGGTGCATGACCATAAAAGATATTACTCATATAAATAGAACAACCATTATTCTTTGATTTAAATGAATAACCGTCTCGCATCAAACAAGATCCAGATATAATGTTCATGCTCAACGCTGGCACCAAATAACAATTATTTAGGTCTAATACTAATCCGAAGGTAGATGTAGAGGTAGCGTGCCAACCGCGATCACATCGACTTTGGAACCATTTCCCACGCGCATCGTCACCTCGTCCTTTGCCGTGTTAAGCAATCCGTAGTCCTGTTTGAGTTGCAAATATTAGCAATGAACCATATCAAATACCTAGGTGCTATGCGAGCTCTAGTAAGGTACACATCAATAACATGTATATCACATATACCTTTGTTCACCTTGCCATCCTTCTTATCAGCCAAATACTTGGGGCAGTTCCGCTTCCGGTGACGATGCGCTTGCGGTAGAAGCACTTTCGATTTCAGGCTTAGGTCCGGACTTGGGCTTCTTCTCTTGAGCGATAACTTGTTTGCTGTTCTTCTTGAAGTTCCTTCTTCTTCCCTTTGCCCTTTTCTTGAAACTAGTGGTCTTGTTAACCATCAACACTTGATGCTCCTTCTTGATTTCTACCTCCATGCCTTTAGCATTGCGAAGAGCTCGGAATCGTCTTATCCATCCCTTGCATATTATAGTTCATCACGAAGCTCTTGTAGCTTGTGGAAGTGATTGGAGAATTCATCAATGGCGCTATCATCCGGAAGAGTAACTCCCGGTTGAATCAAGTGATTACAATACCCGGACATCTTGAGTATGTGCTCACCGAGAACTATTCTCCTCCATCTTGCAGCTATAGAACTTATTGAAGACTTCATATCTCTCAATCCGGGCATTCTTACGGAATATTAACTTCAACTCTGGAACATCTCATATGCTCCATGACGTTCAAAACATCGTTGAAGTCCCGGTTCTAAGCCGTAAAGCATGGCACATTGAACTATCGAGTAGTCATCGACTTTGCTCGCGAGACGTTCTTAACGTTGTCGGTTGCATCAAGAAGAGCCTAGCACCCAGCGGTGCTTCGGGATTTAATTTTTTGTGCAGCAATGAGGATAATCCTCAAGTTACGGACCCAACCCGCGTAGTTGCTACCATCATCTTTCAACTTAGCTTTCTCAAGGAACACATTAAAATTCAACGGAACAACAGCACGGGCCATCTATCTACAATCAACATAGAGAAGCAAGATACTATTAGGTACTAAGTTCATGATAAATTTAAGTTCAATTAATCATATTACTTAAGAACTCCCACTTAGACAGACATCTCTCTAGTCATCTAAGTGATCACGTGATCCAAATCAACTAAACCATAACCGATCATCACGTGAGATGGAGTAGTTTTCAATGGTGAACATCTTATGTTGATCATATCTACTATATGATTCACGCTCGACCTTTCGGTCTCCGTGTTCCGAGGCCATATCTGCATATGCTAGGCTCGTCAAGTTTAACCTGAGTATTCTGCGTGTGCAAAACTGGCTTGCACCCGTTGTAGATGGACGTAGAGCTTATCACACCCGATCATCACGTGGTGTCTGGGCACGACGAACTTTGGCAACGGTGCATACTCAGGGAGAACACTTCTTGATAATTTTAGTGAGAGATCATCTTAAAATGCTACCGTCAATCAAAGCAAGATAAGATGCATAAAGGATAAACATCACATGCAATCAATATAAGTGATATGATATGGCCATCATCATCTTGTGCTTGTGATCTCCATCTTCGAAGCACCATCATGATCACCATCGTCACCGGCGCGACACCTTGATCTCCATCGTAGCATCGTTGTCGTTACGCCATCTATTGCTTCTACGACTATCGCTACCGCTTAGTGATAAAGTAAAGCAATTACAGTATGTTGCATTTCATACAATAAGCGACAACCATATGGCTCTGCCGATTGCCGATAACCGGTTACAAAACATGATCATCTCATACAATAAAATATAGCATCATGTCTTGGCCATATCACATCACAACATGCCCCGCAAAAACAAGTTAGGCGTCCTCTACTTTGTTGTTGCAAGTTTTACGTGGCTGCTACGGGCTTAAGCAAGAACCAATCTCACCTACGCATCAAAACCACAACGATAGTTTGTCAAGTTGATGCTATTTTAACCTTCGCAAGGACCGGGCGTAGCCACACTCGGTTCAACTAAAGTTGGGAAACCGACACCGCTAGTCACCGTGTGCAAAGCACGGCGGTAAAACCAGTCTCGCGTAAGCGTCTGGCGTAATGTCGGTCCGGGCCGCTTCATCCAACAATACCGCCAAACCAAAGTATGACATCTTTGGTAAGCGGTATGACTTATATCGCCCACAACTCACTTGTGTTCTACTCGTGCATATAACATCAAACCATAAAACCTAGGCTCGATGCCACTTGTTGGGGAACGTAGTAATTTCAAAAATTTCCTCGCACACGCAAGATCATGGTGATGCATAGCAACGAGAGGGAGAGTGTTGTCTCGTACCCTCGTGAGACCGGCGGAAGCGTTGGCGCAACGTAGAGGAAGTAGTCATCGTCCTCCGGTCCAACCGATCCAAGCACCGTTACTCCGGCACCTCCGAGTTCTTGACACACGTCAGCTCGATGGCGCACCCGATCTCGATCCAGCGAGGCGTGGGGAGGAGTTCCGTCGAGACGGCGTGGTGACGATCTTGATGTTCTCCTGTCGCAGGGCTTCGCCTAAGCACCGCTACAATATGACCGAGGTGTAATATCGTGGAGGGGGCACCGCACACGGCTAAGGAACGATCTCAATGATCAACTTGTGTGTCTAGGGTGCCCCCCCCCCGTATATAAAGGAGGGAGGGAGGAGGAGGCCGCCTAGGGAGGACGCAGCGCATAGGGGGGGCAAACCTACTCCAAGTAGGTTTGGCCCCCTTTCCTATTAGGAGTAGGAGAAGGAAGGAAGAGGGGAGGAGAGAAGGAAGGGGGCGGCCCCCTCCCAGTCGGATTGGGCTTGGGGCGCCCCTCCCTTGCTCCTTCTCCTCCTTCCACTAAGGCCCAAAAGGCCCATATACTTACGGGGGTTCCGTAACCTCCGGAACTCGGTATATTTCAATCTCACCGGAACCTTTCCGGTGTCCAAATATATCCGTCCAATATATTAATCTTTATGTCTCGACCATTTGAGACTCCTCGTCATGTCCGTGATCACATCCGGACTCCGAACAACCTTCGGTACATCAAAATACATAAACTCATAATGAAACTATCATCGAAACCTTAAGCGTGCGGACCCTACGGTTCGAGAACAATGTAGACATGACCGAGACACGTCTCCGGTCAATAACCAATAGCGGGACCTGGATGCCCATATTGGTTCCTACATATTCTACGAAGATCTTTATCGGTCAAACCGCACAACAACATACGTTGTTCCCTTTGTCATCGGTATGTTACTTGCCTGAGATTCGATCGTCGGTATCCAATACCTAGTTCAATCTCGTTACCGGCAAGTCTCTTTACTCGTTCCGTAATACATCATCTCGCAACTAACTCATTAGTTGAAATGCTTGCAAGGCTTAAGTGATGTGTATTACCGAGAGGGCCAGAGATACCTCTCCGACATTGGAGTGACAAATCCTAATCTCAAATCGCCAACTCAACAAGTACCTTCGGAGACACCTGAGAGCACCTTTATAATCACCCGATTCGTTGTGACGTTTGGTAGCACACAAAGTGTTCCTCCGTAAACAGGAGTTGCATAATCTCATAGTCATAGGAACATGTATAAGTCATGAAGGAAGCAATAGCAACATACTAAACGATCGGGTGCTAAGCTAACGGAATGGGTCATGTCAATCAGATCATTCAACTAATGATGTGACCTTGTTAATCAAATAACAACTCCTTGTTCATGGTTAGGAAACATAACCATCTTTGATTAACAAGCTAGTCAAGTAGAGGCATACTAGTGACACTCTGTTTGTCTATATATATTCACACATGTATTATGTTTCCGGTTAATACAATTCTAGCATGAATAATAAACATTTATCATGATATGAGGAAATAAATAATAACTTTATTATTGCCTCTAGGACATATTTCCTTCATCGCTCACGTTTACCCATTTGGATGAAAGCAACTTCTCAGCATGTTGGTTGACACGTGCATTCCTTTGGGATGTGGGGAGGTAAAACTCATGTGTGGTTGTAAGTTTGTTTTGCAAATTTTTGAACGTGTTTGCTTCATCAATGTGTGGCTCTAGCATCTTGTTTTCCTTTTGTGTGCCTTTCTAGCATGAAAGCTTCTCGAGCATGCAGCTTTTTAATATTTCTGTACACCGCTGTAGCATGTAGGTTGTTCGCACTGTAGCATGGGTATGTGCGTCCGCTGCGCGCGCTGCTGTAGCATGTAGACCTCGCGCGTCGCCTCTGTAGCACGGCCACGGTGGTCTCCAATGGAGGCTACGCGTCTGCTGGCCTCCTTCTCTTCAGCTTGCCGCTCAGCTTCACGAGTTGTCGCCGCCGCCGCCGCGCCCTGGCCGTCGGCAACTCGCTGCCGCCGCCCTAGGTCTCCTTATTTCCGTTGATCTTCTTTGCGGTGCTGGCGGGCCTAGTGAGGATCGGCCACAGCTTCGGCTTCGGCACCGCCCCGAGCCCGTCGAACCGGTCATCCGCGGCCGACGGTGACTACGTCAAAGACGTTGTCGATCGGCTACGGGCTACGCGGAAACCAGATGTCTCTACGGCCGGCGCTTGCGTATCCCCTTGGCGGGGCCACGTTCTCCGCTCGGACGTAGTAGGACGCCCTATTCGGGGAGCACGAATGATGCGGCAACAACCTCTGCGACAATGACGACGGCATCACCACCGCCGAAGCACGATCAGCACGGATGGTGCGGCAACAACCTCTGCGACGGCATCACCACCGCCGGAGCACGATCACTTGCCAGTGCGAGCGATGTGACGGTGGCAAGGGCGGATGCTCCTGGTGCGCGTGCGCTCAGTGGCGCCGAGAAGGGGTCTAGGTTGTAGCGTCGGGGCGGAGGGGAGGTGGTGCAGCAGACAACAGGATGGTCTCGAAGGCGGCCACGCCGCACAGGAGCGAGTGGAGCCAGAGTAGTCCGTTGTCAGCCAGGATCACCTGTTGCTGATGATGCTGCGGGCATATGGACGAGTACGTGGATCTCAACGTGAAGATGTCCATCAGCAAGGTGCGTCCTGGCGCTTTGCACTGCACTGCTATGTGATGCTGTTGAACATGAAGTGCACTCAGACCGGATGCATGCCATTCGCGTTGTATCCCCTTGCATGGTCCGACGTGGTTTCGCGTGCGTCCAGGCTCCTGTGATCATCTCTCTCTCTCTCTCTCTCTCTCTCTCTCTCTGTGTGTGTGTGTGTGTGTGTGTCAAAATTCTGGTGCTATCATTGCTATGTAATAAGACAAGGTTTCTCCTGATCCTCTTTCTTCTTGATAATCCATATAGGGACTGCTTCTGTGGATTATTGTCAAGCCTTTTCTTGTAGATTAAAGGTTCAGAGATGGCCACTAACTGATTTGTGTTATTTAGCTTCAGGTTCATTTTTGTGTTCTTAAGGTATAGTATCCATTCCATCATTGTTGCAAATATTTACTATCTGTCCTTGGTGCAAGAATTTGCAACCGTTAAACCCACAGCGGTTCCGGTGTGGGATATATTCTTCATGGTCCCGTGTCCTTTGCACCGCTATGGGATATATTCTTCATGGCCCCATGTCCTTTGCTGCATCTGTTGTTAATTTGATGATATGCTTTTTGGGATGACCATGATTTACTCCCTTCTAATATTTGTTCTATGCAGGCATCAAGACTAAATAAGATGTGTTTACCCCCTTACCATATTTGTTGTATGTAGGCATCAATACTAGAGATATGGTTTTAACCCCTTCTCATATTTATTGTATGGATGCATCAAGCTATGATGAATTTGGATGACATACTATTAACTTACATAATAAGACCCTTACGGGGTGAAAAAATGCAAGCAATTGCAAGGTATTAGCAATCTTTTTTTCTTACTGAAGCTGAACAACACGATGCATTTTAATGGCCCTCTTCATCTGCTGCTTATTTTTGGATTGAGCTTGGGCCAGATTTTATTCATATGAAAGATGTAAAGATTGTACTCTCATATTTTAGCTGTGTTAAAATGCTTATCATGTCAACAGGACAACACAAGGTGGTGTTGTGAGTTGTCATTTTCAGTATTCATTCATTTCTGCAGCAGACCAACTATACAAATACAGCTTACATTATTTTCCTCCCAATGTATGATTTGGAAAGCTTACCTTCCTCTTCCAGTGCATATTTTGAAGAGAGAAAAACTTAGTTCATGAATCAAGCTTCGCGCAGTCAACTGGGTTTACACTACCATCATTGTTCTTTTTCTTTGTGTGGTGTGTTCCCATCGCCCTAGCTATGTCTCCCTATGTTGTATGTTTCTTTTTTCCTTTTAACGTTGTAAGATAATTGTCACTCTAAAAGCTTAGTTAAATGTGTCTACTTTGGCCTGGCTTTTGGCTGAGAAAATGTTTTCCAATTGCTTTGTCATGGATGCAAGTTAGTCATTGGTCTAACAGATGGGTATACCTATTAGTATTTTTTCCCTATATATACATAGATGTCGATACTTCCAGTTGTACACACAGATAATATCTTGATGTATAGCTAATATAAAGTCCATGGTCATAAATTACTCATTCAAGCATAGGTTCATGCACATTCTTTGCCCCATATACAAGCTCTATCATGTTATCTACTGATGTGATACTTCCTCAGCTATCATTACATTACGAACACAAAATCAATGGACGGTCAAACAAGGATGCTTTGAATTAACAAAGAATCAGAAATTTATCATGCAATATCAATATGTATTCCCTTTATGTAAAACTCTTTTCATTCAATAAAACTTTTCTTTATGAAAGATTATAGCATTTGTACCAATGTAATTTTTTGTACATACACCATAATATAAAAATTGAAGTGAACACGTAAAAAGTGAATAAAATAATTTCTATATGAAGTTTAATATTACTGTACACAGAATTCCTCACATAAAGTATCAATAGGCGCGGCGTGCCACCGCGCGGGCATGAAAATTTAACATGGCTCCCCAGCAAGTAAGTACCCAACAGAATGAATTTGCAAGACAAACAATGATCTTCGTGGAAATATGCAATAATTTCTCCGACGTGGCACTTCTTCGCATGTAACCCAACGTCCTTACAAAGATGATCCCATCATTACATACAAAGGAGCAAAGGCACCCGTTGGACAGACACAGGTATTTGCGAAAGCACTTTACTACTTCATTACAAACCATCCTTAAGGGGGCTACACTAGGATGAATTAACTCAACTAGGCCGTCTGCAATCATTTACTTTCATGCAGTTGTATCATTGTATATGATACGTTCCATATAACGGTCTGTATACTGTGCCAATAAGTAGACTTTATTAGTAGCCCGTACCATTCCGTTCATCAGTATTTATCATACATGGCTGCAATAAATGTACTCATTTTCCATCTTTTATAACTCTTTCTTGGTTTTAGTCATGCAATTCTGTCATTAAAAATATAAGAATGGCCTTTACGATCCGTATAAATACAATGTATCACCAGGCGCAGCGTGCCGCCGCGCGGCCTATGCTAGTAATCCTTATACTCAACAAAAACTAGTGCTTCACAACGAAGCACATTTGTGCTTTCCTTTAAACTAGTGCTTCACTGCCATAGCTACATTGTACACTCGAGTCGCGTGCCATCCAAGATTCAATCTCCCTAATGTTTCTCATGTGTACGAAAAATGTATTACAAAAATATATAAATTATGTGAAAAAAAAGTTGTGTGCATTAAACATATGTAGACCTGGTATTTGAAACATGTTACCCAAGCATCTGAAGATGTTAAATCTGTATAGAAACATATTGACCATGTATTAAAAAAATGTTACTATTGTAATTGAAATTGGTTATTCAATTATTTGAAAAATGTTAAGTGTTCGTTAAAAAAATGCTGACCATGTACTCCATAAATATTAATCTTGCATTTGACAAAATATTAGACGTCTATTATAAACATATGTTGGATATATATGGAAAATGTATATAGAAAAAAAAGGAAAACCCGAGAGAAAACAAAAGGAAACCAATAAAAACGAGAGGAAAAAACTAAGAAAACGAAAGAGAAGAAAAAACCTAGTGAAAAAGGAAAAAGAAACAAATAAAACCAAAGAAAACAGAAAACCAGTAAATATAGAGAAAAGAAACAAATAAAAATCGATGAAAACCCGACTCTGTTTCTTTAACAAGTCCGTGACCTACTAATGAACACAAACCAGATGGTGGCCGAGTGGCTAGCAGTGCAATGCTGCAGCTAGGAGATCGCTGAATAGATGCCCACGGGCCAGCAAATGTAGAGGCTTCAGCGAGACTAAAGGAAGACTCGCTATAAGCGTGATATAAACTTTTCCGGCCCCATGCACTAGGCTCGCCTAAAGGCATGTGTCCAGTTGCATGCTGGGCCTGGCCCTTCTATGAAGAGGTGCAGGCGAACACTCGTCTGTCTTGCTAAAGTCGAGACGGCGATCCCTATTTGACGCTCGCGAGCGTTCAGGTGGTGCGCTTCCGCTGAAGCGCTCGGGCGAGTACCGCGAAACGGGCCAGCCCACTTCGAGGTTAGAGCACCAGGCAAGCCGGTTTTGGGAACCTTCTAGAAGGCTCCCTCAACCGTTTTTTTTCTGGTTATCTTTCTTTAAACGGTTTTCTGGTTTTACCTCTTTTTTTTCCTTTCTTCTTTTCTGTTTCTGTTTCCTTTTTTCAGATTTATTTCTTTTTTTTCCTTTCCTTTTATTTATCCTTTTTCGTTTTTACTTCTATCCTTGGTTTTCAAATTTTTTAAGTTCCAAATTTTGTTCATGATTTCAAAATTTGATCACAGGTTAAATTTGATTCATTTTTTAAAAAAATTGTTCACAATTCAAAATATGGTCTTTGATATCACGAAAATATTCAATGTGTATTTAAATTTTTTTAGTGTATATCACAAAAACAAATAATGTCTAGTTAAAAATTGTTCAGCATGTATCACTCAAAATGTTCGATGTATATTTAAAATTTGTTCATCATATATCACAGAAATGTCCAGTGTGTTTTAAATATTGTTCAGCGTATATCACAAAAATATTAAATGTGTAGTTACAAATTGTTCAGCGTATATTTCAAAATGTTCAATATATATTTAAAATTTGTTTATCATACATAAAAATTCAACAATTGTTTGACATTTCATAATTTTATTCGTATTTAAATAATTGTTCACGTTTTAAAAGATTGTTTGAGTTTTGAAACTTGGTCAGAAAAACATTATTCATTTATTTAAGGAAGATTAAGAAAGGGATCTGCCGGTGCATATAGTACTTTAACTGTGGCGATGTAATTTAAGACATACTCCCTCTGTAAACTAATATAAGAGTGTTTAGATCACTATTTTAGTATTCTAAACGCTCTTATATTAGTTTACGGAGGGAGTACCTAGTAGCTAGTTGCAGTGGCTAGCAACACTGTTATCCAGCGTTAGGTGAAGGGTTCGACTCTATCCTTCTTCAGTGGAATTTTTTGTGACAGTTTTCATTACATTCACTCCTCTTCTGGGAATGGGCCGGCCTGTTTGGGCGGATCCTTCAGCGAACCCTGCGCGAAAGCTTCTCTGTTTGACGCTAACGAGCGTCGAACAGGAGCTCTCAGTCGAGACATAGACGTCCCCACGAGAGCACCTTCTCCACGCAAGGCCGGGACCTGCTATTTTCATTTTCCTTTATTATTTTCTGTTTTTCATTCTATAAGAAATCATTCGGGATTGGCTTTTCAAAATTTAAAAACATTGCGAACTGTGAGTTGTCATAAACTAGTTCTTGAGTTCGAAATGTGATTCAAAAGAATGAACATTTTTTAATTTTAATGAACATTCTTTATTTTGATGAACATTTTTTACGAGCATTTTATAATGATGATCATTTTTTGTATTTCATTACCAAATTTGAATTTGGCGAAGACTTTTTAACTTTATGAACGAAATTCATATTCAAGAACATTTTTTTAAATGGATGAACATTTTTAGAAATCGATGAACAATTTTGGAATTTGATGAATATGTTGAAAATAATGATCAAATTTCGAATTTCATGAACACTTTTTAATATGATGAACAAATTTCGAATTTGATGAACATTTTTTAAATCTTGACAAGCAAGAAAATGAATTCGATCAACATGTTTTGAATTAATGAACATGTTTTTGACATAGATGAACATTTTTTGAATTACATGAAAAAAATAATATTCGCAAATTTGAAAAGAAAAAACGCAAGAAAAATTGAAAATTTAAACAAGAAAAAAGAAAACGGGATACAGGAAAAAGGAAAGGAAAAAGAAAAACTGTAGAAGAAAAAGAAGAAAAAACGAAAAAAAAACGGAAATGGGCTGGACTGTAGAGACCCAGCGTGCATGGTGGTGCACGCTTCGGCGCTAGGGGCTTACTATTCGCCGTATAGGGATCCCGCTGCAAGGTTGGGGGGGGGGGGGGGATAGTGAGCAGTCCCGTACCCCCACGCACGTGCTGTTTCTAGTTTTTTTACTTTCAGTTTCAGTTTTTTGCTTCTTAAAAAATTGTGGCATTTAAAAAACAGTTCTGAATTTGAAAATAATGTTTGATATTTTTTATAATCGTGAATTCGCAAACTAATCCCAAATTGCAAAAAAATATTTTAAATTAAAAAAACGTTCATGATCTCAAAAAATGAGCACGAATTTTTTAAAATGTACACAATTGTTTTAAATGTACGTGATCTAAAATATGTTCGTGAATTAATAAAATCATTTCAGAAAATGTTTGCAAATTTGTAAATTATATTCACGAATTCAAAAAATGTTCACGATTGGAACAAGGATTTGTGAAAATGTCCACGAATTCAAAAAATAAGTACGATTTCAAGAATATTCACGAATTCAAAATATATTCGTGGCTTGATAAAATTGTCATAATTAAAAAAATTGTTCATGAATATGTAAGATGTTGATGATTTCAAAAATTGTTCAAGAATTTGAAAGATGGTCACGAACTAAAAGTAAAAAAATTGAAAATTAAAATTATAAGGGAAGTAAAAAAATGAAAAAAAACAGGGAACAAACAAATTGAAAGGACATACAAGAAAAACTGCGTATGTCGCTGGGTGGGTAGCGTGCAATTGCATAGGCCTTTTTTTTGAGACATAACCGCATAGCCCTGATGTTAAGGTTTGCCCGCTCCCACGGTCACTACTCACTGGAAAATCCTATCGGACGCACTTTGCGTCAAACTGTCGGGGTATCGCACAGACGAGCCAACCTAGCCAGTGACTTGGGCCAGCCCGTACGTACAGTTTCCAGGTTCCAGTTTTGGGAACCTTCTAGAGGTTTCCAGCCGGTTTTTACCAGTTTTGTGAACCTTCTGGAAGGTTCCTAAACCAGTTTTTCTATTTCTCCTCTTTTATTTTATGTTTTATATTTTCTGCTTATTCCTGTTCCTGTCCTTTTTCTTTTTCCCTTTTCAGTCTTTTTTCTATTCTTTCCTTTTTATTTCCTTTCATTTTCCTTTTCAAGTTAATTTCTTCTCTCAACAAATTTTACGCAATTTAAAATGTTGTATTTCTTAAAATTTGTTTATTTTTCAGATTTTGTTCCTGTTTTCAAATTTTGTCCAGAAATTACAAAAAATAGCATTTTAAATTTGTTCAGTTAATTTCCAAAAATGTACATAAATTCATAAAAAATACAATTTCTGAAAATGTTCGCATTTCTAAATTTTGTTCAAAATTCAAAAAACGTCTGCAAATTTCCTAAAATTTTGCTGTTTTCAAAAATTGTTCAGATATTCGGAAAATGTCCATGTTTCCAAAATTTGTTTGCAAATTTATAAAGTGTTCGTGTTTTGAGATAACTGTTCATTTTATGAAAAAATGTTCGCTTTTTTACAAAAAAGTTCCTGTTTTCAAAATTTATTCACAAATTCAAAAAGTCCAGGTTTTCGTAATTTGTTCACAAATTGGAAAAATGTTTGCAAGAATTTCATAAAATATTCATAAATTCAAAATGTCAGCATTTTAGCAATTTTGTTCCGGTTTTTCAAAAAATGTATGCATTTTGAAAAAGTTGTTCATAATTTTGAAAAATTGTTCACGCTTTCAAATTTGTTCAGGATTTTTCAAATTTGTTCTCTATTTCAAAATTTGTTCTGAAGATTAAAAAAATGTTCGTGCTTTAAAAAATTGTTCGCTCTTCCAAATTTGTTCGGTATTTGTCAAAATTGTTCTCTATTTCAAAATTTGGTCTTAAGATTAAAACAATTTGTGCTTAAAAAAATTGTTCTTGCTTCCAAATTTGTTCTCTGTTTCAAAATTTGTTCTCAAGATTCAAAAAATATTTTGTGCTTCCAAATTTGTTCTCCGTTTCAAAATTTGTTCTCAAGATTGAAAACATGTTCGACTTTAAATAAATGTCACAAATTCAAAAAATGCGTGGGAAATTCAAAATTTGTTTGCGTAATCGTATGTTCAAAATGTTTTGGGAAATTCATAAATGTTTCGGCTTTCTAAATATATATACTTTTATGAAAAAGAAACAACGTTTGAAATTTCAAAAGAACTTCATTTTCTTTTTCCACGTATAGTTTATATTAACTGAGCTAGCATTTTTAGACAAGCAAGTAAATGAATAGAGTGGCTACGTGGTTCACTAGGTTCAGGTCGTGTGCTCAATCCGCCAGACGCATGTTTTTGGGAATGTTTTACAGGCTGTTCTTTTAGTTTTGACGTAGCAGTTCGTTCTTTATATACCACATTGCCAATTTAGCACTCGAGTTAGCATGGCGCACTGGCTAGATGCGCAGTCGTCTTTATTGCTGGTCGCGGGTTCGAGTCCAACAAAGGACCATTTTTATTGTTCATTTTTCACGTTGCGCTACCTAAGTGGGCCAGCCCAGCTCAGCTACTCCCTTTGCGAAGCATCGGCAGTTTGCCGTAGTGAGCGGCGCATAGGATGTCCCCTACTCACTAGCCCAGCCTGATGCGGTTCAATTCTGCAATGCTCAGTCGTTGGGGCTTCCTACCAGGCCCAACCAAAAACATTTTATTTTGTGACGAGAAACAAAAGCATTCCCTAATCCGAAGTTGAAAAAAGAAACTGTAGTCCGGAAACAAAAGGAAAAGTTCCAAGAAGCTGACTGTGTCGTCCTTCCTCCACTGAGTCTGAAGCCAAAGATGTAATCAGGGATGCGGATTCAATGTACGAAGACCTAGTTAGCTTTGCACCGACCAGCGTAGGTCACAATCGGAGATCGACGTCCATCACTATGACATGCATGCCTGGCGCGGAGAAAGAAGGCTCGCATCGTGGTGGTCTTTTGATCTCAGCCTGCGTGGCACGAGTCTGAACCAATGTTGGTGCAGTGCCGCAAGATTCTACTAAGTTGATGGCCAAATAAAGTGCAGTGATGCATGGATGTTCAATGCATGTAGAACCACCACGTTTTCCTACACTGAAACGTCCGCGTTTGATGCCGACCATACCGTCGTGGTCACCGTGAACTGCAAGCCGGAATGTTTCAGCTACCTGCGTCTAGTGCGCCACATGCTTGAACCAAAGGGATGGGCAGCTGAGAAAGAGCAACCGAGGTAGCAGACCACCACCAAAAGTGCGTAATTAAATGCAATCGAAGATAAGGCGGGAATTTGTTTAGGTTTAGTCAAAAGCTAGCTCTTAATTTGCGCCTAAATTGAGCCCACATGTCTCCTGGTCTCTGAACATCCTCCATGAAGCTCCATCAAACTGCAGCACTATGTTAAGACAAGTGTGCTTTTCATCAGTAATTAAGCAACTGATGATGTTGACAGAGTTGTTCGTGAATAATTAGGAGCCCACACGACCGGGCCCTGCACACGACACACACCAGGCATTGTTCAGATTAAACGCATCGTCCGTTACACTCGTACCACTAGCTTTAACCAGCTCACGATATGTACTATAATGGTGTGCGCGACGTAGGCACGCTAGCTAATGCAAGCTCGCCTATAGTACCGATCAAGGACGCAGCTAAGGTGACGCGCCAAAAGCTATCCATCAGTAGAAGTATTACAAATCGAGGACGACCGAGAATTCATCAGTGATGACTGTTACATATAACCTAGATTTAACAGACAACCACCACTGACGGCGTAGAAAATGAGGCCGTCAATAGTAATATTGCATAAAAGCCTACTAGCATCTATTTCAGTTAAAAAGCTTATTCGTCAAAAACCATGTGTGGACGGCGGACCGATTGCAACGGCGAGGATGGCCAAACTGTGGACTTTGTCCCCTATGCAAACAAGTTCAAGAGTCTGCCTCCCATCAATTTTTCCAGTGTAGGTTCATTGCTCGCGTCTCGAATGAGGTGGTCTCCTGGCTCGGCATGCATGACCACTCGCCACTGAATTGGCGCCATGAAGACACGGTTCAAGATTGGTGGCTTAAGATGATAAACACTGGAGGGCACATCAAGAAAGTCATTGCCTCTGTACTGATGCTTGTCATGTGGGAAATGTCGAAGGAGCGGAACGCAAGAGTCTTTCGCAACACGGCTTCACCGACCACCATCATTGTTGCCAAGATCAAAGAGGAGGCCCATCTTTGGGCGTTGGCGGGAGGCAAATACCTGAGTGCGCTTATGTCGTGAGAGTAGTCTTTCTTTCTTGCCGCTCTGCGGCTCTTGTCTAAACCTTCTCCTTATTTAATGAAAATGACAAGTCTTTTGCCTTGTTTCAAAAAAAGCTTATTCGAGTCACAAAACGGACTTTTGGAGCACGGAGGCATTCGAGCACATTTTTTAAACCTCTCGAAAAGTGGGGCTTAAAAGTTCACAAAGAATGTTTTTTACATGAATATGCATACATGCGGCCCAAGCACCCTTTAAATTTCGTTCAATAATATGTTTTTCTAATCCCTGGCCGTAGAACAATTGTTCTTCGGTATTTTTATATTAATATAAACAAAATACAAATATACAAATAAACCCATGCTTCAGATAGGTTATATCTCCATGCTTGTACCGATGCTTGTACCTGTTGTGCTTTGAACACTTCTCCATTTCTCTGAATCTAGATATTCCAGCTTCCAAGGATGATGATTTCTGTGGCAAATTGTTTGGGTATGTGTCTCATAGCAAGAGTGGTGTCCTCATATACAGATGTACCTCTTTGTCTGTTTGGGATTAAGGAGCTCCAACATTCATGTGCAGAGTTACAGTCCCAAAGCAGATGCACAATGGTTTCCTCAACCTTTTGATTGCAGTTTGGGCAGTGTGGATCATCTAGGTGCATCCCTTTCCTCTTAAGAAGTGCCCTGGTATTGATCCTGCAATGTGCTACAAGCCAGAAGAAAGTTTTGTGCTTCAGCCTGCTAGAGCTATTCCATATGATGCTGAATATGGGGTGTTCTTCTTTCTGTTCAAGCATCTGTTGATAAATGTGAATAGCTGAGAAAACAAAACATGCAAAAAATCAACAGCAAAAAAATAAGCCCATTTTCTTCATATACTTGTCCTTTTTGCATCTGTCACATGCAAACACGTATATTGAAGAAAAATTGCATATTTATACAACACTACTATACTACACATATTTCCAGGCCATAAAATCCGTTCTTTAAGACGGGTGCAGTGTGCCTGTGCTCCAAAGCCATTATTCGAGTTAGAGCCCGCTTCTAGTTCCCACTTTATAAATTCCAGAGGAAAGTATACGCTCCCACCACCCCAAAAAAATGCCTTCAATGGGATCAAATCCCCTATAAAAGTGTAAAACCGGCTAAATCACCCTCCCTACCCCCCCCCCCCAATCCCTTCAATGGGATCAAATTCACTACAAAAGTGTAAAACCTGTTACCCCCCAATCCCTTCAATGATATCAAATCTCCTACAAAAGTGTAACCCCCTCCCCCAAAAAAAATCTATACCAAAACCATATCAATATGCCCATGGGTGGCATTGAACAAGATTTTAGGTGGTTTCGAGTTATTTAAGCTGACTCGGCACATGATGTGGCAGGGCATATTGACTCTGCACTGATGTGGAGATCATCATGAATATCCCAATCTGTACTAGAAGATCGAAAGATATCTGGTCATGGCATTATGTTGGGGAACGTTGCATGGAAAACAAAAATTTCTACGCACACGCAAGATCTATCTATGGAGATGCATAGCGACGAGAGGGGAGAGTATGTCTACGTACCCTCGTAGACCGTAAAGAGAAAGCGTTTAACAACGCGATTGATGTAGTCGAACACCTTCGCAATCCAACCGATCAAGTACCGAACGTACGGCACCTCCGCGTTCAACATACGTTTAGCTCGATGACGTCCTCGCCTTCTTGATCCAGCAAGACGGGCGAAGTAGTAGATGAGTTCTGGTAGCACGACGGCATGGTGACGGTGATGTGAACTTGTTCTCGCAGGGCTTCGCCATGCACTGCGGAAAACTGGAGGGAGGACTAAACTATGGAGAGGGGTGCCGTACAAGGCTAAGAGATTGTTGTCGAGTTTGTGTGGGGAGGGGAGGCAGCCAGGAGGCGCCCCAAGGGTGGCCGGCCGGCCCCCTTGGGCTCCTGCCCTCTAGCACCCCCCCTTCCTTGTATGCCTGCAGGGGGAAGGCAGGAGGAGGTGGCCCCCCCTTTCCTTCCTCCTAGGTGGAAGAGGGGCTAGCCCTTTACCCTTTCCATCTCTAGGGCCGGCGACCAAGGGAAGGGATGACCAGCCTCTTGTGGGCTGGTGCGTTCCCCCCTCTTGGCCATAAGGCCCATTAACCTCCCTGGGCTTCCTGGAACCCCTTCCGGTGATCCGATGACTACCCGATACACTCCGAAACCTTTCCGGTGACCAAATAATATTGTCCTATATATTAATCTTTAACTCCGGACCATTCCGAAGCTCCTCGTCATGCCCGTGATCTCATTCGGGACTCCAAACAACATTCAGTCACGAAATCACATAACACATATTATGCTATATCGTCAATGAACGTTAAGCGTGCGGATCCTACGGGTTCGAGAATGATGTAGACATGACTCTCTCCGGTCAATAACCAATAGAGGGACCTGGATGCCCATATTGGTTCCTACATATTCTATGCAGATCTTTATCGGTCAAACCTTATGACAACATACGTAATTCCCTTTGTCTGTCGGTATGTTACTTGCCCGGGGTTCGACCGTTGGTATCTTCATACCTAGTTCAATCTCGTTACCCGCAAGTTTCTTTAATCGTTCCGTAATACATCATCTCGCAACTAACTCCTTAGTCACTTTGCTTGCAAGCTTCTTGTGATGTGAATTACCGAGAGGGCCCAGAGATACCTCTCCGATACACAGAGTGACAAATCCTAATCTCGATCTATGCCAAATCAATACAAACCTTCGGAGGTACCTGTAGAGCATCTTTATGATCACCTAGCTATGTTGTGATGTTTGATATAACACAAGGTATTCCACCGGTATCCGGGATTTGCATGATGTCATAGTCGAAGGAATATGTATTTGACATTAAGAAAGCAATAGCAATAAACTGAATGATCATATGCTAAGCTAACAGATGGGTCTTGTCCATCACATCATTTTCCTAATGACGTGATCCCATTATCCAGTGACAACACATGTCTATGGTTAGGAAACCTTAACCATCTTTGATCAACGAGCTAGTCTAGTAGAGGCTCACTAGGGACTCAGTATTTTGTTTATGTATCCACACATGTATTTAAGTTTCCGATCAATACAATTCTAGCATGAATAATAAACCTTTATCATGAATAAGGAAATATAAAAATAACAACTTTATTATTGCCTCTAGCTAGGGCATATTTCCATCACTCTCCCACTTGCACTAGAGTCAATAATCTAGATTACATTGTAATGAATCTAACACCCATGGAGTCTGGTGTTGATCATATTTTGCTCGCGGAAGAGGCTTAGTCAACGGGTCTGCTACATTCATATCTATATGTATTTTGCAAATTTCTATGTCTCCATCCTTGACCTTTTCACGAATGGAGTTGAAGCATCTCTTGATGTGTTTGGTTCTCTTGTGAAACCTAGATTCCTTTGCTAAGGCAATTGATCCAGTGTTGTCACAAAAGATTTTCATTGGACCCGGTGCATGATACGTCTCCAATGTATCTATAATTTTTTTTATTGTTCCATGTTGTTATATTATCATTCTTGGATGTTTTACAATCATTTTATAGAAACTTTATATCATTTTTGGGGACTAACCTATTGACATAGTGCCCAGTGCCAGTTGCTGTTTTTTGCTTGTTTTTTACTTTGTAGGAAATCAATATCAAACGGAGTCCAAATAGAACGAAACTTTTTGGAGAATTTTTATGGACCAGAACAACTAGGATGGGCCAGAAAAGTACCAGAGGGGTGCCCCGAGGGGGGCACAACCCACCTGGGCGCGCCTGGGGGCCCAGGCGTGCCCTGGTGGGTTGTGCCCACCTCGGTGGCCTCCCGCGCCGCATCTTCACCCTATAAATTGTCAAATATGCCAAAAACCCTCGGGGTAACCCTAGATCGGAAGTTCTGGCGCCGCAAGCCTCTGTAGCCTTGAAAAACCAATCTAGACCCCATTCCTGCACTCCGCCGGAGGGGGAAATCATCACCGGTGGCCATCTTCATCATCCCGGTGGCCACCATGATGAGGAGGGAGAAGTCCACCCTCGGGGCTAAGGGTTTGTACCAGTAGCTATGTGTTTAATCTCCCTCTCTCGTGTTCTTGATATGTCACGATCTTGATGTATCGTGGGCTTTGTTAATATAGTCGGATCATATGGTGTTTTCCCCTCTCTACCTTGTTGTGATGAATTGAGTTTTTCCCTTTGAACAAGTTGCTGTTAGAGTTGCAACTATCGGAGGTAAAATGACTCAGGAACCACTTTATGTTGAGGGACACCCAAAAAGAATTGAACGTGATTCACAAAGGAATAATACCACTACACCTAGTCCGTCCAAAAAGAAGACGAAAAAGAAAAATGATAGGACTTTGCATGCTTCTAGTGAACTTGAAGTAGAAAAACCTCCTGATAATGATAATGATGTTTCTATTTCTGATGCTGAAACTCAATCTAGTAATGAACACTCACCTAATGATAATTACAAATAAAATGATGATGTTCATGAAGATACTCAACCAAACAATGAAAAGGAACCGGATAATGATGTTGAAATAGAACCAACTATTGATCTTGATAACCCACAACCTAAGAATAAAAGATATGATAAAAGAGAATTTGTTGCTAGAAAACATGGCAAGGAGAGAGAACCATGGGTTCAAAAACCTATGCCCTTTCCACCTAAGTCAACTAAAAAGAAAGATGATGAAGAATTTGAACACTTTGCTGAAGTGCTGAGGCCAGTCTTTTTGCGTACTTGCTTGACTGACATCCTTAAAATGCCTCCTTATGCAAAGTACATGAAAGACATCATCACCAATAAGAGAAAAATACCGGAAGCTGAAATCTCCACTATGCTTGCTAATTATACTTTTAAATATGGAGAACCTAAAAAACTTAGAGATCCAGGAATACCAACTATACCTTGCTCCATCAAAAAGAATTATGTGAAAACTGCTTTATGTGATTTGGGAGCTGGTGTTAGTGTTATGCCTTTCTCTTTATATAAAAGACTTGATTTGAATAAACTCACACCTACTGAAATATCTTTGCAAATGGCTGATAAATCAACTGCCATACCTATCGGTATTTGTGAGGATGTGCCCGTTGTTGTTGCTAATGTTACTATTTTGACTGAGTTTGTTATACTTGAGATGCCCGAGGACGACAACATGTCGATTATCCTTGCTAGACCCTTCTTGAACACTGCAGGGGTTGTTATTGATTGTAACAAAAGCAAGGTCACTTTTCATATCAATGGTAATGGGCATACGGTGCACTTTCTGAAGAAACAATTCCAAGTGAATGGTATTAATGTTATTGAAAAATCTTTGACAATCACTATTGGAAGTTTTCAACTACCTCTACCTACTATTAAAAAGAAATATGAAATGCTTATTGTTGAGGACATTCATATCCCCATTGATGTAACTTAGGGATTTACAAAAGTTCTTCTGTTTCATGCTAATCGAAAGTGGTTGTTAATAAGACCTGATCAACCTTATTAATGGATCATTTTTTAGAGGTATGAAGTTGCTGAATTTAGTAAGCACTACCTTCTGTCCCTACATTTTGTTTTCTGTTTTTATTAGTTAAATAAAATAAAATGCCATATCTTGTCTGTTTTTTGAATCTCCCGTGCAATAAAAAATGATCCAAAAATAAAAGTTCTCAGAATCTCTGAAAATTTAATATGATTTTTTCTGAATATTTAAGAATTTTTGGTGCAAATAATATCAGAGGGAGGTGCACCAGGTGGGCACAACCCACCTGGGCACGCCAAGACCCCCAGGCGCGCCCTGGTGGGTTGTGGTCCCCGCATGGCCCCCTCACTTATCTCTTCATCCCACATCATCACCTACCTCCAGAAAAAATCACCTTTGCTCTCTCTCTCTCTCTCTCTCTCTCTCTCTCTCTCGTGTTCTTGCTCTCAAACCCGCGGATTTTGATCTCTTTGCTCGAAGCTCCATTTCCGAAACTGTTTCGGGGGATTGTTGCTTGGTATATGACTCCTCCGTTTGTCCAATTAGTTTTTTGCTTTAGTGGTTTATATTTTGAATAATTAGATACTCTTGGTGCTGCTGTAGATGAGCTTGCATGTTGGATTCTTAGAGTTCCTAAGTAGTTTGAATGCATGCTATGGCCTCTATGTATCCCTGTGAGTAGTTGCTACCAATCCTGTAAAGTTTTGTTGATAAGTTTTTTTCACCCAAATTTTTTCAAAAAATTGTACATGAATATGATGAACCTTTTTGGAAGAAGGTCTTCGAAGAGGAGATCCTTGGAGGCATCCTCTAGTGACAGTTCTGTTCATCAATCTTATGTTGAACCAAGTGAAAGTTCCATACGAGATGCCAGCACCAAAACATGCTTATGGCCGTGCGATGATTATATGGTGCATGTGGGCATTAAGGAGGAATTTGAGCAATATGTTCACAATGCCAGTCTCAGTCCTTACATTTCAGATAAGTGCAATCAACACCACACTCTCACTGAATCATTCGTCAAAGGATTTAAATTCCATCCCCGTGAGTCAAGGGTGTCACTTAAACTTTATGAAAATTCATTTACCATATCACTAGAGATATTTGCTCACCACTGCAAAATCCCGTTCTGGGGTTCACTTGACGAACCACCAAGAGCTGAGTACCAATCATTTTTTACTAGTCTTTGCTACGGTAAGACGAGGGGAGTAACACAAGGTAGAATAAAGAGCATTCATTTTCCCGCAATTCAGTACTTTGCTTTATTTAATGGGAAATGCATTGTAGGCAAACAAGATTGTAGTAGACTTTGTGCTCCAGACTTGAGCCTCATACGCACCGCTCTCACCGGTGATAGGAGTTATAATCTTGGAGCGATTGTTCGCCCAGGTTGCAACACAACGCCAATAGTGGCTATTTCTAAGGTGGAATTTATGCCACACGTTTAGCAAGAGAGCTGGGTGTTTCACCTTTGCTCTTTGACCCTATCCTACCCACGCAGTATTTAGACTGTAATGCTATGAAACATCATAAGATCCTCAAAGGGGATATTCATAATTTCACCTATAGATTGTTGTTTAACCAAGAATCTGTGGTGTATACATATTTGCTTGCGCCTGCTCTCTTTGATTATCACAACAAGGGAAGGTATTTTGTTCTTGAGAGCGAGGCGCAAGCTCACAACGCAGCGGTTGAGGCGGCACGGCAGGCCGAGGCATCCGCACCGAGAGCCTCCGTGAGCTACCACTCCGACTACTATCCAGGCTACTAACTGATTACCATGTTAGGCCAAAAACCTAAGCTTGGGGGAGTACGTATTCCCACCGACATTACATTTATGTTCACACATTTCATTCCAGTTGTCGGTGTCCACACATTTTCATTATATTATCCATGTTAAATTTATTTTCTCGCTTTCTTCTTGTGTGTTTGGAAAACTCTGAGAAAATTAAAAAATATTTCCTGTTTCTTTTTTATTTTTCTTTCTAGAGTAGTTAGCTATAACACTAAAAAGAAAATCCAAAAAGATTTCCTTGTTCTTCTTTTGCTTGTTGGGAGCTTCCCCGTGTAAAGTAGTTCTAGAGAAGCACCTGGGGCGTGCCCCGAGGGGGGCACAACCCATCAGGTCGCGCCTGGGGGCCCAAGCGCGCCCAGGTGGGTTGTGCCCACCTCGGTGGCCTCCGGCACCCCCTCTTCGCCCTATAAATTCTAGATCGGAAGTTCCACCGTCGCAAGCCTATGTATCCACGAAAACCAATCTAGGCCCCGTTCCGGCACCCTGCGGAGGGGGAGATCGTCACCGGTTGCCATCTTCATCATCCCGGCGGCCATCACGATGAGGAGGGAGTAGTCCCCCCTCGGGGCTGAGGGTTTGTACCAGTAGCTATGTGTTTAATCTCTCTCTCTCTCTCGTGTTCTTGAGATGTCACGATCTTGATGTATCGCGGCCTATGTTAATATAGTCGAATCATATGGTGTCTTCCCCTCTCTACCTTGTTGTGATGAATTGAGTTTTTCCCTTTGAGATTTCGTTGTTATCCGATTGAATACTTTTATGGATTTGAGAGCACTTGATATATGTCTTGCATATGAATACTCGTGGTGACAATGGGGGTATCATATTGATTCACTTGATATGTATTTTGGCATTCAACTCGCGGATTTCCGTGGTGATATTGGGGTAATCTATGCATAGGGGTTGATGCACGTTCTCATCTTTGTTTCTCTGGTAGAAATCTTGGGGCACTCTTTGAAGTTCTTTGTGTTGGATTGAGTATTATGAATATGAAATTATTTGGTGCTACTTTAGTACGAACTCTTGGATAGATCGATCGGAAAGAATAGCTTCGAGGTGGTTTCATACCCTACAAACGATTTATTTGTATGTTCTCCGCTAGATAGGAACTTTGGAGTGATTCTTCAACGCACTTTGAGGGATGGTTATATGATCCAATTATATTAGCACTGTTAAGAGATTGCACTAGCTAAAGTGCGGACCCTAGGCCTCATTTTCAAGCATTGCAATAACGTTTTTGGGCCCGTTTACTATTTGCTACCTTGCTGTTTTTATTTATTCAGATTATAAAAATATATTTCTACCATCAATATTACACTTTTACCACCATCTCTTCGCCGAACTAGTGCACCTATACAATTTGCCATTGTATTGGGTGTGTTGGGGACACAAGATATTTCTTTTATTTGGTTGCAAGGTTGTTTGAGAGAGACCATCTTCATCCTACACCTCCCACGGACTGATAAACCTTAGGTCATCCTGTAGCGACCAGACCTCAGACAGTCTGATCTCTATGCATCAGTGTCATCCCTGGATCGGTAATGCTGACACACACAAAACTTGAAGGATTTATAATAGAGTAGCAATCACACACTTATTACATCGAATGTCTCAAAAGAGAACTTATTATAATAAATATGGCTTAAGGCCATCTAATTATGATAACAACGGAAGGCTTGCAAGATAAAGTGAGTTCGTCAACTCCAACGGCATCACTAAGTGAAAGATCACGACCTAAGGCACCTTACTCGTCGTCTGAAAAGTCTGCAACATGAATGTTGCAGCCCGAAACGGGTCAGCACATGGAATATGCTGGCAATGTAACACATAGAGAGTAATGAACAGAATAATGCTATCACTACATGCATATATGGCTGGTGGAAAGCTCTATGGTTACTGTTTTGCATAAAGCCAATTTTTTCCTACAACAAAGGAATAAATTTTATTTAACTATCATGGTGGTTGTTAAACATTGAGAAGGTTCACCCAATTCAATCATAATTAAGCATCATTATTAAACCCAAACAAATTATATTAAGAGTGATGAGATCCATATGATAATCCAAGAACTAGATACTCAAAACGTCCATAACCGGGGACACGGCTAACCATGATTAGTTTGTACACTCTACAGAGGTTTGCACACTTCTCCCCAAAGACTCGATCTCCTTCGTTAGATTTCTCGCACTCCATGGTCTTTGAGAAACGGATGATCGAGACACAGTCTTTCAGAAGTGTTAGCACCTTACGATGGGTAGACAGTTACACCTACTTTCCCCTACATCTGCTAGTCTACCACTGTAAGAGTTCACACAACTTAATCAACTATGCTAGAGCCCATAATAGCTTGTGGCTGCACATGGAAGTTTCTAGCATGAATAATCATATGATCCCTTTGAGCCCGGGTGGCGGTCCATAGGAGAATCACACGGTACCCCGGGATTTCCAAAAATAAAGGAAACACTGGGTTTCCCAGGTGCCTCAATCCACCCAGATGTGTATTAAAGTAGCAACCTTAAGTTAACCATTAATTAACAACACTCACATCTGTCATGGATACACTCACCCAATCCACGTCTACTAGCATAGCATAGCATGATAAGCAACGTAGAAGTAACACCCAAAGGTTTGATAATAAACAGGACAATAGGTACTACCTCATCTACTTCCCAAAACCCACATGTTAATCAGACCATAACCATACAATTGTTTGAGGGTTGATCTAATGCAATAAAACTGGGTAGTAAAGAGGTATAATCAAAGTGTTACTTGCCTTGCTGATGATCCGTGAAACCTAGAGACTCGTAGTAGCACGCTTCGCACTCCGGGTACTCTATCCCAAACAAACAAGCATACAATAAGCACTCAACTAGAAGCACGGGTAAAACACAAATAAGAGATCTAACCAGAAAGTTCAACTTAAGAACTCCGGTTTGCAAAAAGAATCAAATCAAACGAAGCAACCAAACTCAAACTGCGAAAGAAACAAGCTCCGTTTACTAATCTGGACTTAAGTCAAATTTTATAGTAGCAAAAACATATTTAAGTTGGTTAAACAGAAAGAGGGCTTCGAGAAGGAACTCTAGGCGCTCGAATCGTCCGATTTTGATAAACGAGCGAAAAGATAAACTAGACTGAAAATCAGGGCAGAAATCGCGATAAAAAATAATCGCGGAAAAACCCTGGAAAAAGGAAAAATGACGAACAGGCTAACGAACGAACGTTCGCTGTTTGCGGCTAACAAGTGAACACCGTTCGTTAAAATGAACGTACGGATGAACATCCGCTAAAAAACTAAACCGAAAAAATAAACCGATCTAATCTAAAAAAACAAAAGTAGGGTTTAAATAAAAACTAGTCGGTTTTCACCTAAACCAAAAAAAGGGTGGCGGATCGAATCGGATCAAAACCGGCGGCTCATGACGAGCGAGGTGGTGGTGCAGGCGGCGGCGGCGGCGGGTGGTGTGGCGGCAGCGACGACGGTGTCTTGGCGGCGGCGAGCGGGTGGTGCTTGGGCGGCGGCGGCGGTGTGCGGGGCTCCGGCTTGGGGCTCCAGGGGGCCCGGGTCGGCTTTTAAGGGGGGGTGGCGGCTTGCAGGAGGGGCGACGGGGCGGCGACAATGGCATCTCGGACTCTCTCGAGGAGTCCGGCTTGGGGACGGAGGCGACGGTGGCGCGGAGTAGGCCGGCCCGGCTCGGCTGGGTCGTTGGCCAAGTCGGGCGCGCGATTTTTTTTAAATATTCCACCAGAAAAATAAATCCTAGAAAAATAAATAAAAATCTAAAAATGCCAAAACAATTTTTCACCATCTAAATAAAATATTTAGAACAAGATGAACATTTTCTTGGCCTAAAAAATGTAATTTTGAAAACATGCAATTTTTCTAAATCAAAATAAAATTGCAATAAAATCCAAATAAAAATATTTAATTGATTTTAATATTTTTCCTCTAATATTTCATTTATTTTGGAGAAGTCATTTTATCTCCTCTCATATATTTTTATTTTAGAAATATTAGGAAAGAAAAATAATCAAAACCAATTGATCCTCTTTTCAAAATTTGAAAAAACTTAAATATGAAAATAAGGAAATCCCCAACTCTCTCTGTGGGTCCTTGAGTTGCGTAGAATTTCCTGGATCAGGTCAAAATGCAATAAAATATGATATACATTGATGATCTAATATATAACATACCAAATTGGAAATTTGGGATGTTACAAACCTACCGCCCTTAAGATGAATCTCCCCTCGAGATTCGGGTTGGCTAGAAAATAGGTGAGGATGGTCCTTCCATAGGTCTTCCTCTCGCTCCCAGGTGGCTTCATCTTCGGTATGGTGGCTCCACTGAACTTTGCAGAACTTGATAACCTTGCTCCGTGTAACTCGGCTGGCAAACTCGAGAATCTTGACTGGTTTCTCCTCGTAGGTCAAATTGCTATCCAACTGAATCGCTTCCAGTGCCACTGTATCTCTCAGAGGAATATCGGCCATCTCCGTGTGGCACTTCTTCAGCTGGGAAACGTGGAACACATCATGAACTCCTGACAATCCTTCGGGCAACTCGAACTTGTAAGCAACTTCTCCCATACATTCCAAAACTTTGTATGGTCCCACAAAACGTGGTGCTAACTTACCCTTAACTCCAAAACGCTCCACTCCTTGAAGTGGGGACACTCGAAGATACACTCTATCTCTGACTTCGTAAACTGTCTCCTTGCATTTAGAATCCGCATAGCTCTTCTGCCTAGATTGGGCTATCTTGAGTCTATCGCGAATCGGTTTAACCTTCTCTTCAGAGTCTTTAATCAAATCCGGTCTGAACAACTGACGGTCTCCAACTTCATCCCATAACAACGGTGTTTTGCACCTCCTTCCGTACAAAGCTTCGAAAGGGGCCATCTTCAAACTGGCTTGATAACTGTTGTTGTAAGAGAACTCTGCATATGGAAAATTGTCGTCCCAACTAGATCCATAATCTAGCGAACAAACTCTAAACATGTCCTCCAGAATCTGATTGACTCTCTCGGTCTGACCATCTGCCTGTGGATGAAAGGTTGTACTGAACTCTAGCCTGGTACCCAAAGTTTCATGCAACTGATTTCAGAACTTTGAGGTAAACTGGGTTCCTCTATCTGATACAATGGTCCTCAGAACTCCATGCAGACATATGATCCTGGTCATGTATATCTTTGCCAACTTAGCACTGGTGTAAGTGGTTTTCACTGGGATGAAATGAGCTACCTTCGTCAAACGATCGACTACAACCCATATCGAGTCATAGCCTGAGCGAGTCCTGGGCAATCCCGTGATAAAATCCATGCCTAGCTTATCCCACTTTCATTTGGGTATCGGTAATGGCTGTAGCAATCCTGCTGGCTTCTGATGCTTTGCCTTCACTCTCTGACATACATCACAAACTGCTACATACTCCGCAATATCCTTCTTCATTCCGATCCACCAGAAACTATCCTTCAAATCCAGATACATCTTGGTATTTCCTGGGTGAATCGAATACGGCAAATCATGGGCCTCCTGCAGAATCAACTTCCTGATCTCCGGATCATTGGGCACATATACGCGGTCCTCAAACATAAGGTATCGTGCTCATCCTCACGGAATCCTTTAGCTTTTCCTTTGCTCATCCTTTCCTTTATCTCGGCAATCTCCTTGTCCGTCTTCTGAGATTCTCTGATCTTTTCCATCAAAGTAGACTGAATCTCCAATGCTGCTACATAACCTCTAGGAACTATTTCTAAACATAGCTCACGAAGATCCTCTGCTAACTCCTTGGGTAACTCTCCGGTTATGAGTGTATTGACATGGCTCTTGCGGCTCAACGCATCGGCTACTACGTTAGCCTTTCCGGGATGATAATGCAACCTCATATCATAATCCTTGATGAGCTACAACCATCTCCTTTGCCTGAGATTCAACTCCTTCTGCGTGAAGATATACTTTAAACTCTTGTGATCCGTGTACACCTCACAATGATTTCCGATGAGAAAATGTCTCAATGTCTTCAACGCATGCACTACGGCTGCTAACTCCAAATCATGGGTAGCACAATTCAACTCATGGGGTTTAAGCTGTCATGCGGCATATGAAACAACTCTTCCCTCCTGCATAAGCACTGCTCCAAGTCCTCGACGAGAAGCGTCGCAATACACTTCATAATCCTTGCGTTGATCTGGCAGAATCAACACTGGTGATGTAACCAAATGTTTCTTCAACTCCTGGAAACTGGCCTCACATTCCTCAGTCCATTTGAATTTGGTGTCCTTCTTCAACGACTCTGTCATGGGTTTTGCAATCTTTGAGAAATTCTCAATGAACCTCCGGTAGTATCCTACGAGTCCTAGAAAACTCCGGATCTCTCCAACTGACGTGGGTGCTTCCCAATTTGTCACAGTGACAACCTTGGTGGGTTCTACAGATATTCCTTCTCCGGATATAACATGTCTGAGGAATCCAACTTCCTTCAACCAAAACTCACACTAGCTGAACTTGGCATATAACTGATGTTCTCTGAGCTTCCCAAGTACCAAACGCAAATGCTCCTTATGCTCCTCTTCATTCTTGGAGTAGAGCAGAATATCATCAATGAACACCACGACGAACTTATCCAGAAACTCCATAAACACCTTGTTCATCATGTTCATGAAATAGGCAGGTGCGTTAGTCAGGCCAAATGACATAACGGTATACTCATATAGCCCGTACCTTGTGGTAAAAGCTGTCTTAGGTATATCCTGCTCTCGAATCTTCAACTGGTGGTATCCTGATCGCAGATCGATCTTGGAGAATACTTTAGCTCCTTGCAGCTGGTCAAACAAATCATTGATCATCGGCAGTAGGTACTTGTTCTTGATTTTCACTTCATTCAATCCACGATAATCAACGACCATCCTCAATGATCCATCCTTCTTCTCCACTAGAAGCACTGGTGATCCCCAAGGTGACAAACTTGGGCGAATATAGCCTTTATCCAGTAGCTCCTTAATCTGCTTCTTAATTTCTTCCAAATCCTTTGCGGGCATCCTGTATGGTCTCTTAGATATTGGCCCTGTGCCTGGCAAAAGCTCAATCAAAAACTCAATGTCTCTATCCGGTGGCATGCCTGGCAACTCTTCTGGAAATACATCAGGGAAATCCTTCACCACTGGTACTTCCTCCTGTACAACTCTTGATAAGGAATTCACTTGAGTCCTCTTTGGCACATGCCGGGGTACATACTTGATCCTTCTTCCTTCTGGGGTGGTGAGCAAAATCGACTTACTGGCGCAATAGATGTTTCCTCCATACATCGATAGCCAATCCATACCCAAAATCACATCCAAACCTTGCGAATCCAAGATTATCAGGTCTAAGGGGAAAACATGCCTACCTATGGTCAATGGCATTTGAAAACATCCTTGGCTTGCCATATATTCTGCTCCTGGCGAGCTTACTAACATAGGTGTTCTAAGAAATTTGGTGGGCAGTTTATACTTATCCACAAATCCCGCGATGCACTAGTATCAAAAAGAACGATTGCAGTAAATGACTTAACCAAAAACTTACCTATTACTGCATCTGGCTCTGCTTCAATCTCCTCCACGTTAACGTGGTTCACTTGTCCCCTGTTGAAAGGGTTAGGCTTCTTCCCAGAGCTTCCATTGCCATTTCCATTCTTAGCTTCTGGACATTCATTGGCATAATGTCCAGTCTTCTCTCACTTGTAGCAAGTAATGTGACTTAGATCCTTCTTGGCGGGCGTTGCTGGGTTGGAACGGTTCTGTCCGTTGCTTCCTCCATTACCATTCCCATTTTTGGGGCCACGACGGTTGTGCGAACCTCCTCCATTGTGATTGTGACCTCCATGGTTATGTTGAAGGTGTCCTCGTGAGTTCGGGGTAAAACGGGGCCTCTGCTGAGCTCGAGAATTGTACTTCCCTTGTCCATACTTCCTCTTGCGGTTGTCAATCTGCAGCTGCTTCCCTTCAATCATGAGATCTCTATCTACCAACTCCTGGTAGTTGTTGAAGGTTGCCACCATCAACTGCATGCCCAGCTCATCATTCAGTCCTTCCAGAAACTTCTCCTGCTTAGCTGCATCCGAAGCAACGTCATCTGGGGCATAACGTGCTAACTTACTAAAATCATCCACATACTGGCCTACTGAGCGTCCTCCTTGGCGCAAGTTGTGAAACTCACGCTTCTTCATGGCCATAGCACCTACTAAAACATGGGCAGTACGGAAAGCCTGCTGAAACTGGTCCCATGTGACAGTGTCGATGGGGTAAGTGGCTGTGAAATTCTCCCACCATGATGTTGCGGGTCCATCAAGCTGATGTGTGGCAAAACACACTCTCTCTGCATATGTGCATCCTGCAGTGGTCAACTCCCTTCCAATCTTGCGGAGCCAATCATCTGCAACTATCAACTCGGTGCTACTGGAGAACACCGGCGGATTCAGCCTTAAGAAACGGGCTAAGTGATCAACAGGTGGTGGTGGTGGTGGGTTGTTGTTGTTGTTGTTCCCCTGATTCTGATTCTGGACTAGTATCTGCATCAATGCATTCTGTTGTTGTATCAACTGAGTGAGCTCCGGTGGAAAGCAAATCCATTGTCGCACCTCGGAGGCATCTGAGGGTTTGAAAAAGATGAGAAAATAGGATAGAATGAGGTCTAGAGGGAAAACACTACCCATATGCACATGAGACAAATGCAAACATATCACTTCAATCATTTCAAACAAGGGCATACAACGGTCTAACTATCGTTACAAAAGTGCTCGGACTATACTATATACATGGGGGAATACTACTACAGTTATGGTGGTCGACTAGAAAAATAGATCGGTCGAAGACTCCATGATATCTGCTCCAGCTTCATCAACATAGTCATCATCGCTATCGTCAGGGTCCAAGTCGCTGTCGTCGATGATGATGTAGTTCTCCGGGCAAGTGGAATCGTTGTCATCTCCTCCTGGCGCGGGGTCTCCCATGAATATTCCTAACTTCTTCTTCAGATCATCATTCTTCTCCACGAGTATCGTCATTTCCTCCTCATATCCATCGCGTGTAGACTTGAGTTCTTCTTCCAACTCCATGATCCTGGTCATTGGCTTCTTCAGATCTATCATGCCTGCGCACATTTGGTTCTCCTGGCGTCGAATGTGCTGGTTTAACTCCTGGATGAAAGCTGCAATAGATCTATCCTTCCTGGTGGTGATCATCTCCCATTGCTCATCTCGGCGCCCACAAATCTAGTAGATGGTATCCTTGAGATCCTTGTGGTAAACTTCTCCAATGCGTCCCATGGTGATGTGGGCTGCCATGCTCTTTCCGAGACTCCAGGTTGGTGCATCAAAGGAAAACTCTATGGGCTCAGTGACTGGCATGAACGTCCTTCCCGGAACATGAACTTGAATCATCCAACTCTCCTCTTTTGGTAAAGTGGCGATGTAGGTCCCGGTGAAGCTTGGTACTCCGATGTTCAGGTATCTAGTGACTTCCTTCAAGTGGCGTCCAAAAGGTGTATCTTCATCCCGTTGCGTGAACTTATTCCTTGCATCCGCCATCCTAAAGAGTAGAAAAAGGAGAGAAGTTAGAAATGAGAAGAGAGTAGTGAACTAGGGCTTTAGCTTAGTGGTCGTGTCCTACAGTCAGCGTGTGCTCTGATACCATCTTGTAGCGACCGGACTTCAAACAGTCTGATCTCTGTGCATCAGTGTCATCCCTGGGTCGATAATGCTGACACGCACAATACTTGAACGATTTATAACAGAGTAGCAATCATACACTTATTACATCGAATGTCTCAAAAGAGACCTTATTACAATAAATATGGCTTAAGGCCATCTAATTACGATAACAACGGAAGGCTTGGAAGACAAAGTGAGTCCATCAACTCCAACGGCATCACTGAGTGAAAGATCACGACCTAAGGCACCTTACTCGTCGTCTGAAAAGTCTGCAACATGAACATTGCAGCCCGAAATGGCTCAGCACATGGAATATGCTGGCAATGTAACACATAGAGAGTAATGAACAGAATAATGCTATCAATACATGCATATATGGCTGGTGGAAAGTTCTATGGTTACAGTTTTGCATAAAGCCAATTTTTCCCTACAACAAAGGAATAAGTTTTATTTAACTATCATGGTGGTTGTTAAACATTGAGAAGGTTCACCCAACTCAATCCCAATTAAGCATCATCATTAAACCCAAACAAATTATATTAAGAGTGATGAGATCCACATGATAATCCAAGAACTAGATACTCAAAACGTCCATAACCGGGGACACGGCTAACCATGATTAGTTTGTACACTCTGCAGAGGTTTGCGCACTTTTCCCCACAAGACTCGATCTCCTCCATTAGATTTCTCGCACTACATGGTGCTTGAGAAACGGATGACCGAGACACAGTCTTTCAGAAGTGTTAGCACCTTACGATGGGTAGACAGTTACACCTACTTTCCCCTACATCTACTAGTCTACCACTATAAGGGTTCACACGACTTCATCAACTATGCTAGAGCCCATAATAGCTTGTGGCTGCACACGGAAGTTTCTAGCATGAATAATCTTATGATCCCTTTGAGCCTGGGTGGCGGTTCATAGGAGAATCACACGGTACCCCAGGATTTCCAAAAATACAGGCAACACTTGGTTCCCCAAGTGCCTCAATCCACCCAGATGTGTATTAAAGTAGCCACCTTAAGTTAACCATTAATTAACAACACTCACATTTGTCATGGATACACTCACCCAATCCACGTCTACTAGCATAGCATAGCATGATAAGCAACGTAGAAGTAACACCCAAAGGTTTGATAATAAACAGGACAATAGGTACTACCTCATCTACTTCCCAAAATCCACATGTTAATCAGATCCTAACCATGCAATTGTTTGAGGGTTGATCTAATGCAATAAAACTAGGTAGTAAAGTGGTATGATCAAAGTGTTACTTGCCTTACTGATGATCCGTGAAACCTAGAGACTCGTAGTAGCACACTTCGCACTCCGGGTACTCTATCACAAACAAACAAGCATACAATAAGCACACAACTAGAAGCACGGGTAAAACACAAATAAGAGATCTAACCAAAAAGTTTAACTTAAGAACTCCGGTTTGCAAAAAGAATCAAATCAAACGAAGCAACCAAACTCAAACTGCAAAAGAAACAAGCTCAGTTTACTAATTTGGACTTAAGTCAAATTTTACAGTAGCAAAAACATATTTAAGTTGGTTAAACAGAAAGAGGGCTTCGAGACGAAACTCTAGGTGCTTGAATTGCCTGATTCCGATAAACGAGCGAAAAAATAAACTAAAACGAAAATCAGGGTAGAAATCGCGATCGAAAATAATTGCGGAAAAACCCTGGAAAAAGGAAAACTGACGAGCAGGCTAACGAACAAACGTTTCGCTGTCTGCGGCTAATGAGTGAACACCGTTCGTTAAAACGAACGTACAGACGAATATCCGCTAAAAAACTAAACCGAAAAAATAAAACCGATCTAATCTAAAAAAAGAAACTAGGGTTTAAATAAAAACCGGTCAGTTTTTACCTAAACCGGAAAAAGACCGGTGGTGGATCGGATCGGATCGAAACCAGCGGCTCCGGCGACGAGGCGGGGTGGTGCGGGGCGGCAGCGACGGTGGTGTCTTGCCGATGGCGGGGTGGTGGGCGGGCGGCGGCGGCGGCGGTGTCGGCGGCAACGGCGGCGAGTGGTGCGAGCGGCACGGCAGCGTCGGCGAGGCAAAGGGCGGCGGCTCCGCTTGGGGCTCGGGGCCCCGTCGGCTTTGAAGGGGAGGGTGGCGGCTTGGAGGAGGGGCGACGGGACGGCGACGGCGGCGGCTCGGACTCCCTCGAGGAGTCCGGCTCGGGGACGAAGGCGACGGCGGCGCGGAGTGGGCCGGCCCGGCTCGGCTGGGCCGTTGGCCCAGTCGGGCGCGCGAAGTTTTTTTTAAGATTCCACCGGAAAAATAAATCCTAGAAAAATAAATAAAAGTCTAAAAATGCCAAAACAAATTTTCACCGTCTAAATAAAATATTTAGAACAAGATGAACAATTTCTTGGCCTAAAAAAATGCAATTTTGAAAACATGCAACTTTGTAAATCAAAATAAAATTGCAATAAAATCCAAATAAAATATTTAATTGATTTTAATATTTTTTCCTCTAATATTTCATTTATTTTGGAGAAGTCATTGTATCTCCTCTCATATATTTTTATTTTAGAAATATTAGGAAAGAAAAATAATCAAAACCAATTGATCCTCTTTTCAAAATTTGAAAAAACTCAAATATGAAAATAACGAAATCCCCAACTCTCTCCGTGGGTCCTTGAGTTGCGTAGAATTTCCTGGATCAGGTCAAAATGCAATAAAATATGATATCCATTGATGATCTAATATATAACATACCAAATTGGAAATTTGGGATGTTACACATCCACTTGAGGGAAAATTGCTACTGTCCTACAAAACTCTGCGCTTGGAGGCCCAACATGAGTCTACAAGAAGAAAGTTGCGTAGTAGACATCAAGCTCTTTTTTGGCGCTGTTGTCGGGGAGGTTAGGTAAGCGGCACTCACATCCCGTGAACGAAGCTCTTTTCTGGTGCCGTTGCCGGGGAGGTGAGTGCATGAAGGTATATCTTTAGATCTTGCAATTGAATCTTTTAGTTTCTTGTTTTATCACTAGTTTGGTTTATAAAAGAAAAGTGCAAAAAAATGGAATTGAGGTTGCATCATATTATTGATCATCTTTATAATATATTTCTTGAAAATGATGGATCGCAAAATTGTGCTCAATTGTTAGAACAAGAAGTCAATAAAATGTTTGGCACAATATATTTGAATGTTGAGCATGATTGCAATGTGGTTAGTATGAATTCTTTGAATATTGTCAGGACCCCGATCCTATGCCACACCGATCTAGCATGTAACACCTCATATCAATTTGCGGCCTCACGCACGATATTCCCACGGGTGTCACCTTACCAGGCCCGGGACCGTTTGCGCCTTTTGGCTCACGTATATGATAGTGTCGCTAGCATCCATATGGCAAAGAACCCGGGCTGACATGGCTTGTCGTAAACCCAAAGTGGCACTAACTTACAGGGACAGGCATACATGACCCAACAACAAACGTGTCGGTTATCAGCGGGTGAATCCGGGGTGTAGCAACTGGGCTAGCAGGACTCCGGTAAACCGGGTTGTAGCAGGCTAACAGGACTCTGGTAGACACCGCGTGACATTTCCCCGAAGGGACAGACACAGGAATGAAGAAGCACACATGCCGGCCAGCCTAAGTGTTCCGGAGCAGTAGCAAGCTACCAGGACTCAGTGGAAGCACTAGGAGACATTTCCCGGTAAGAGAGGCTACCAAGGATAAACAACTAGATAGTCAGATCCCACACATACCAAGCATTTCAATAACATACAGACAATATGCTCGATATGTGCAAATACAACATGGCATCACAACATGACTTTACAACTCAAGTATTTATTCATTAGGCTCCGAGGAGTGAGATATTACAAACATGGGTCTCATGACCCAACATTCAAAGCATACAAGTCAAAGCACATGCGGAAGCTTAACATGTCTGAGTACAGACATCTATAAATGAAAAAGGCTGAGAAGCCTGACTATCTACCAGATCCTACCGAGGGCACAAGATCGTAGCTGAGGTAACAAGCTAAACGTCGAAGTCCACTCGGGACTACTAGTGAGATTGAAGTCTCTCTGCAAAACATAAAATAGGCAAACATGAGTACAAATGTACCCAGCAAGACTTACATCAGAACTAACTACATATGCATCATTATCAATCAAGGGGATGGTAGGGTTTAACTACAGCAAGCCAGCTTTGACTCGGTGTCTATCATGAACTACGGCTGCAAGTAACTCTTTTGAGGTGGCGCACTCGAATCCACATATTCACCATATCAATACACCACTATGGATCTGCTCCCATCTCCCTACGAGAACGCCATCCATAGCACTCATGCTTATCTTGCACATTTTTAGAGTATCCACTTTTACCTGTATAGGTAACCCAGAGGTCCTTTACCGCGGACGCGGCTATTCGAATAGATTATGTTAACCCTGTAGGGGTGTACTTCTTCACACACGCTCTCACCACTTACCGCCGTTTACACGACATGTACTCGGCAACCTTCAAGCGGAAGCCCAGCGAGGGTGTCGGCCACAGTCTACCTAAGCACTCAAGTCTCTAGTCCAGTTTATTGTCTATTCAGTTCCATCACCGAGTCCGCCGAGGTTTCCACATACGGCCCCGAACGATGTGTACAGGTTCCATGACACTAAACGGGCGCCCGATACCCGCCATGTGCCTACCGATCACAGCCCACCCTTGGGTCAACACAAGCACGGCCTCCAAAGATACTACAAACACCAGAAACTACTTGCAACTCCTGGACAGAGGACAAGGGTGATTAGAAGCCGAGAGGGTCAATTAAGGATCCCAATGAGTGGTAATAGTTGTTCATGGATCACAAACACAGAACTCAGTTCCTGAGGACGGCCTCAATGAGACAACCCACCATGTACTCCTACATGGCCTCTCACCGCTACCTTTACCAAATCGTGTTCACACACTTAGCTCACACACAGTAGGACATGTTCACACACCTCTGATTCATCCCCAATGAATCAGACCTGACTCAACTCTAAGCAGTAGCAGGCATGACAAACAAGCATGATGAGTAGGCACATCAGGGCTCAAACAACTCCTACTCATGCTAGTGGGTTTCATATATTTACTATGGTAATGATAGGTCATGCAGAGGAAAAGGGGTTCAGCTACCGCAACATGTAACACATGATTCGTTGTTGTCCTAATGCAGTAAAAGAGAGAAGGAGCGAGAGAGTGGGATTGTATCGGAATGAACAAGGGGGTTTTGCTTGCGTGGCACTTCTGAAGATAGTATAGCTCTTCATCGATGTCATCGATCTCATCGTCGGTATCACGTCTATCGAGAGGGGACAAATACCAGCAACACAGAAGGAAACACAATCAATGCAATGCACAATATGATGCATGATCATGACATGGCAATATGCTGTGGTTTGAGCTAATGCAACTAGCGGCAGGTTAAATGAAGTTGGTCTGAACCCTAGGTTCAAATTCAAACTCCATATGTGAAGGTTTAAATGCCATTATAAGATTTTGCCTAAACAGCAGCCATAAGTTGTTCTATCATGCATGAAAACAGTACAGATGGATAGATTGGATTTTTCTGATCATTTTTCATATATAACTTATTTCATTCTGGGTTATGGTTGAATTTTTGTGAATTTTAGAAGTTTAGGACATTTTCTGTAATTTATAAATCATTTCTGATTTATTTTAAATTCCAAAAAATATTGCTGCGTCAGCATGACGATAGCATTACGTCAGCAGGTCGGCTGTGGCTGACCAGGTCAAACCTGCCCGCTGGGACCCACTGGTCAGTGACACAGTGTCAGTTAGAGACACAGACATGTGGGCCGGGCCAATGGACACGTCAACGAGGTCAACGCCGACGCGTGGGGCCACAGTGATTAACTTAAACTAAATAGGGTTTACTTCGTGGTTAATTAGGGTGGTGGGGCCGGTCTGGCAGTGACACAAGGCGAGATTAACACGGTAATTAGCTTCAGGCTAATGACGCCACGTCACCTCACCGGAGTTGGACGCCAGCGAGCACATCCGACGACGGAAGTTCATCGGAATCAAGCTACAGGCAACCATTTTCCTCGCCGTTTGTTTCTAGGGATTCCTCGGGTTCGCGCGCATCCATAGGAGCAGGCGAGAGGAGCTGGGATGAGCTGTGGCATCGGCGGTGGCGAGCGAGGCGGCGGCTGGAGTTTGGGCGCACTCAGGAACGAGGCTCTGGTGCGCTAGGGGAGAAGCTGATGAGCTAGGTGGCATCCGCGGGCCACCAGAAGCATGTTGGTGCCACGGGTTCGAGCAAAGGGGCTCGGTTCAGGAGAGCTCGGCGCCCATGGAGGACGGTGGTGCTCTGGCATGTGGGCGAGGGTGCTACGGCACGGGAACGAGCAAAATGAAGGAGGGGAAACTGAGTGGAGCTCACAGCGAGGTCGTCGGCGGTCTCATTGGGCTCGGGGAGGCCTCTGCGGCGGCGAAATCGACGACGTCGTCCGATGGCCGAGGCGGCGAGGAAGATGACGATGACGACGCTGGAGGGCCTCCGGCCTTGCTTGGTTCGATGAGGAGGTGCAGCGCGATACGGACTATCTCGGGAGAACGGTGGCACGTCGTTTCGTCGTCGGTGGCCACGCGGGCAAGGCACGGCGGCCGCGGAAGCTCTCGGTGACGCTCAGAGGGGGGGGGCTAGAGGGTGAGGGAGAGAGCAGAGAGTGGGGGAAAAGTGAGAGGGGGCCTTGGGCGTCTCCAGACGCGGATTAGGACGAAGGAGCGGCCTTCAGTGCGAAGCAGGAGGTGGCCGGCGTTGACGCGCGTGCGTCTAGCACGCAGCTTCTTCGGGGCAAGGGGGAGGAAGACGACTGGCAGCTGGGCTGCACAGTAACGGGCCGCGCAGGTGGGCTGGTATCTCTGGTGGGCCTCAAGGTAAGTCCGGGTAAGGTATGTTCCTTTCCTTTTCTATTTCTGTTCTTTTGTTTTTTATTTAAATCTTTGCCACTATTTTAAATCTAAACAATAATTCAAAACCAGTGCCAAACTCCACTGAAATATTTATGTTGCCACAATGGACCTAGCTAAATGCACATAAATTATTTCAGGGTATTTTGAAATATATCCCACATATTATGAATATAATTCCAAATGCAAATATAATAATGATTTAAATTCAATGCCCAAAATATTCCACAAAAATGTTCACTATTTTTGCTTTGGACCCAAGGCCTTGCCAAAATTACCAAACATTGATGGAGGCATTTTGGGTTCATTGAATGCATTTTTTTTAAGCTGGACCTATTTGGTTTTCAAAGTGCTAGGGTTTGATCACCCCCATTTCAGGTTTCCAATAAATTTAGACATGATGCATGGATGATTATGCAACTACTTGCAACTAGACTCTAGGGTTGTGACAACTCACCCCCACTAAACAAAAATCTCATCCCGAGATTCAGGACGTGAGGTAAGAAGTCAGAAGGAACAAGAGCTGACACAATCTTCATGATCCAGGTTCCGCCTTATAAGAAATTTGATTCGATCACCATTATCGTCTTAATGTCTTGCTCTGAGAACTCTAACTGACATGACAATGAGAGGAAAGGGAAAACTTTAGAAGGATCGATCTTCTCGAAGATCAGATAACCCAGGATCAACTCACGAAGTGAGACATAGCAACATCTCTCAAACTGAGACACGAAGCACACGTCCAAAGGGATGGATTGGAACAGATGACAAAAGTTCACTAGGTAGGCAACAATTTCACGCTTAAGAAGGTGGTGAACGGTTGTCAATGTAGCGAGGGGTAGAGTTGCCATGATACCAAAATGGGACATCTAGGAGGAGGGTGATTCGTAGAATTATTACCTTAAGTGGCAAAAAGAATTACCTTTGATATAGAGATCATTGAGACTCTCTATACCAGCCTAGGGCAAATCTCAACCGACCGTTTGGAGGAGTTTGGTAGAATGGCATACTCGGACTAGTACAGATGATGTGGATTACGTTGTTGAAGACAACGCAATGGATGATTTTGCTTGTCATCGGAGCTGGATGGAACCCATGGTAGGACCAATTTGAAGATGATCCTGATCAGTAATTACTGAGAAGGATAGTCCATGGTAGGGTGGCACAATGGCGGTGCAAGCTGGGAACAGAATGCAAATGCTGGGAATGATTCTAGTAACTGGGAGAAACTCCACAGTAGAGAGTGAGTCCATTGTTTGAAAGGTTATAACACAATCGAAGAAACTAGGAGCAATCCCAGTTGGTGCTGGTGATAACACCTAGTGCTTGTGCATGCTCTCAAGAACTTGAGCATCTCCATACTCATCAAGGTTTTACCAATATCCGTGTCAAGGATCCTGGCAACACAACGTACTACCATGATGAATACCCGTGGAAGATGCAGATGCAAAGGAAGATAACACCTTCTCATATTTCACCTTGGCGGGGCCAAGGGGACAAAATCTGGATGATCTCCGAGAGACATTTAGCACTCCGCTTCTAATGTTCTCCTTGATGTGCTAGCGTAACCCATTTACATGGTTTGGTATCTAGAACATCAAGTAAAAGGTCGGACTTCGAAAACACAAAATCCATAAGGGGACAACTAGGGAGTAAATCCTGCGAAATCCCTATGGGGAGGTGGCCAACTTTCTCAATCAAGATACTACAATAACAGGTCTTCCGGCTGGGTGTGTTGGCCATGACATTCTCTTTACCGGGTTACAGAGAGACCAATATTATTGTCTTGGGAGATGTTCCAACCATCATATCTGCCTGAGATTCAGATCTGGTTGGTGTCAGAATATTCCAGACTCATCAAGTCTAGAAGGAAAAATGAAAGTTTGCAACACAAATCGACGAGATGACGTTGCGAGATTCTTGGGAAATGAACTACGATAGCAAGCTCCAAAACATGAGCTGGTTCTGCTACACATATGTGAACACGCTGTCTCAGACAAGCATAGCCACGTAGTAGTCTTATAATAAAACACTAAATAGTTCAGGGGGGAACCATCATCGAGGATATCAAAGTCCTTGCATAAGGTATACTCTTAAGAAGGAGCTTCTTCTCCTTGAACAAATCAACCAGTGGCTTGGTGTGCTACAGAATACATATGGAGTGGAGGTAATTAATCTACCAAACCATAGTATACTTTGCACATGTGTGACTAACTTGGGATGATTCCAAGGAAGCAACATTGACTTTATCGAATTCACGACGGCAACTTGCATCAAATGCACATGAATTAGAGGAAGTCACTTCTTCCATCCATGCATATGCTTCATGAGCTAGCATGAAGAAATGCTTTCAAAAGTTTCCAATACTAGCTTAATGTTCAACAAGATTATGGAGAAGATAAGGATGTTGTCGATGGGCTCAACAACAATTCATCCTGGTTTCCATATAAATGGAATTCCACAATTATGTGAACATGGTGATAGCATTGGTCAGACCAAAATATATAATGGAGTATGCTCGAGGGGTCAACCACGAGTAAGACAGCATTATGAACATCGTTGGTTCTGATTTGATTTGATGATAGCCCACACTCAAATCAAAGACTGGGTAAGACCATAGCTCCAACAATTTATCACGAGGATCAATCGATGAAGATATCATCTTTCTTCAACACACACAAATATAACCCTTGAAATGAGCTAAGTCGGACAAGCTTTCATCTTCCAACTCTCCAAGTTGTTGTTTAGCTTAACCAACCAGCTCAGGGGTATGCAACACCAATTCTTGGAGAAGGGGTGGTTTACAGGAATAAACTAACTTGATCACAAACTCAACATAGCGATCAGGTGACGACCTTGTGATACTTCCGAGAAGATATTCAGAAAATCACGAACCACCATATGTTACTAAGCTCGGGAGCAATCTTGCTTTTCAGGGCAAGCATAACCCTAATTCATTGATCGAAGAGTAGACCAGAGATATGGACTAGGTGGCACGATCAATCTTAGAATGGTGATTCGACCAACACGCTAAGAATGAAATTATTGCCCTTTAACTACCAAGCAACAGAGTTGCTAGGGGTATAGATTTCACACATCACGATTCACTTGTCGGTACCCCGGTTGCAACAACACAGGAACCGAGAAATGAATAATGATGGAGAGAGTATCACTGTATCAAGAGTTCATATGATGGTGTGCAATTCCCATGACACTCTTGATATAAAGATGGTAATACTCCAAGGTAGAGCAGAACAAAAGCTGGATTGGCATTTTGATCCGCGAAGTACAACTACTTTGACCCAATCCTGGAAATGGATAAGGTTCTGGAGTTTATTTCCCCTAGTCCTTCCGAATAGAATGGCTGGACGGACCACAAGAATAATAGGCGTCGATGAAGACGAGTGCACAACTACTCCTGACTATCAATTGATAGACGAGGGTTAGAAAGCAACTAAAGAGGGACAACTCGAAAGAACATACGATTTTCTGAGTTGTGGATGCATATATTAGCATGTCGAACGAGTTCAACATATTTCTTTCGGATAACCCATGCAAAAAGGTAGAACTGACAGAGTCACAACATAGAATCGAGAACTCGACAAGAGCACACTGATTGTGATCTTTCGGTTCAGCAGGAACTTCTGCCATAAGCAGTACATGGTATTTGGAAGAAGGAAATACCACGGACATCGAGGACTATCGCAACGGTTGCTAATAACCTAAAGGAACGAGCAAACACTAACAACATGAGGTAGATAGGGTGAGTCTCGGGTTCATAACCCATGAGTGGAATACCTACTAACTAAATGGCATCACGGGATGCTTTCGAGAATAATGGCCAGAATCATCACACTGGGAACGCAAAACATGGTTCGATTACTAGGTGGCACTCTAAGACACCTAGGGTCATAATAATAACTCCAACATATATGTCAAGGCAACAGAGTACCTCAACTCACCGATTAGTGTGGTTAATCTGGCCCAAAGGGACATCGAAATGGGAGGAAGGGATTTTGCAAATGCTTCAGACTATTTAGAAACCTGGGATGACTCGGACAGCATAACGGCTGTAAATGCTCAAAAGAATTTGAGACATGCTACAAAAATGGTGGCATAACCACTCAGAAGCACAATATCAAGGTTTCGAGATCAACAGTTAACATACGGAGGTAGAAACTGAACTGAGGCTTAAATCCAACAATCTTATGAGTCTACTGATTAGTAACACGTGATCCTGATAGAAAGAAGACAAATCCTAGTTTCTTAACCCCGTAGGAAAGATAAGATGACTCAAATCAGAAGGGCATAAGGTATAAGGAGTAAAAAGAGCCTTACGTTCCATCCCACAATCAATTCCCTTACATAACTAAAGAATTTCTACACTCAACTTCGACCAGTTTGGCTTGGTAATCCTACAGGCAGTCAGGCTCTAATACCAAAACTGTCAGGACCCCGATCCTATGCCACACCGATCTAGCATGTAACACCTCATATCACTTTGCGGACTCACGCACGGTATTCCCACAGGTGTCGCCTTACCAGGCCCGGCACCGTTTGCGCCTTTTGGCTCACGTATATGATAGTGTCGCTAGCATCCATATGACAAAGAACCCAGGCTGACATGGCTAGTCATAAACCCAAAGTGGCACTAACTTACAGGGACAGGCATACATGACCCAACAACGAACGTGTCGGTCATCAGCGAGTGAATCCGGGCTGTAGCAACTGGGCTAGTAGGACTCCAGTAAACCGGGCTGTAGCAGGCTAAAATGACTCCGGTAGACACCGCGTGACATTTCCCCGAAGGGACAGAAACAGGAACGAAGAAGGACACATGCTGGCCAGCCTAAGTGTTCCGGAGCAATAGCAAGCTACCAGGCTCAGTGGAAGCATTAGGAGACATTTCCCGGTAAGAGAGGCTACCAAGGATAAACAACTAGATAGTCAGATCCCACACATACCAAGCATTTCAATAACATACACACAATATGCTCGATATGTGCAAATACAACATGGCATCACAACATGACTCTACAACTCAAGTATTTATTCATTAGGCTCCGAGGAGCGAGATATTACAAACATGGGTCTCATGACCCAACATTCAGAGCATACAAGTCAAAGCACATGCGGAAGCTTAACATGTCTGAGTACAGACAACTATAAATGAAAAAGGCTGAGAAGCCTGACTATCTACCAGATCCTGCCGAGGGCACAAGATCGTAGCTGAGGTAACAAGCTAAACGTCGAAGTCCACACGAGACTACTAGTGAGACTGAAGTCTCTCTGCAAAACATAAAATAGGCAAACATGAGTACAAATGTACCCAACAAGACTTACAACAGAACTAACTACATATGCATCATTATCAATCAAGGGGATGGTGGGGTTTAACTACAGCAAGCCAGCTTTGACTCGGTGGCTATCCTGAACTACGACTCCAAGTAACTCTTTTGAGGTGGCGCACTTGATTCCACATATTCACCATATCAATACACCACTATGGATCTGCTCCCGTCTCCCTACGAGAAAGCCATCCATAGCACTCACGCTTATCTTGTGCATTTTTAGAGTATCCACTTTCACTTGTCTATGAACTGTATAGGTAACCCAGAGGTCCTTTACCGCGGACGCGGCTATTCGAATAGATTATGTTAACCCTGCAGGGGTGTACTTCTTCACACACGCTCTCACCACTTACCGCCATTTACACGACATGTACTCGGCAACCTTCAAACAGAAGTCCAGCGAGGGTGTCGGCCACGGCCTACCTAAGCACTCAAGTCTCTAGTCCAGGTTTATCGCCTATTCAGGTTCCATACGCAGGGAGTCCGACCGAGGTTTCCACATACGGCCCTGAACGATGTGTACAGGATTCCGCGACACCAAACGGGCGCCCGGCATACCCCGCCACGTGCCTACCGCATCACAGCCCACCCCTCGGTCAATACAAGCACAACCTCCAAAGATACTACAAACACCAGAAACTACTTGCAACTCCTGGACAGAGGACAAGGGTGATTAAGAAGCCGAGAGGGTCAATTAAGGATCCCAATGAGTGGTAGTAGTTGTTCATGGACCACAAACACAGAACTCAGTTCCTGAGGATAGCTTCAATGAGACAACCCACCATGTACTCCTACATGGCCTCTCACCGCTACGTTTGCCACCAAATCGTGTTCACACACTTAGCTCACACACAGTAGGACATGTTCACACACCTCTGATTCATCCCCGATGAATCAGACCTGACTCAACTCTAAGCAGTAGCAGGCATGACAAACAAGCATGAATGAGTAGGCACATGAGGGCTCAAACAACTCCTACTCATGCTAGTGTGTTTCATCTATTTACCGTGGTAATGACAGGTCATGCAGAGGAAAAGGGGTTCAGCTACCGCAACAAGTAACACATGAGTCGTTGTTGTCCTAATGCAGTAAAAGAGAGCAGGAGCGAGAGAGTGGGATTGTATCAGAATGAACAAGGGGTTTTTGCTTGGCTGGCACTTCTGAAGATAGTATAGCTCTTCATCGGTGTCATCGATCTCATCGTCGGTATCACGTCTATCGAGAGGGGACAAATACCGGCAACACAGAAGGAAACACAATCAATGCAATGCACAATATGATGCATGATCATGACATGGCAATATGTTGTGGTTTGAGCTAATGCAACTAGCGGCAGGTTAAATGAAGTTGGTTTGAACCCTAGGTTCAAATTCAAACTCCATATGTGAAGGTTTAAATGCCATTATAAGATTTGGCCTAAACAGCAGCCATAAGTTGTTCTATCATGCATGAAAACAGTACAGATGGATAGATTGGATTTTTCTAATCATTTTTCATATATAACTTATTTCATTCGGAGTTATGGTTGAATTTTTATGAATTTTAGGAGTTTTGGACATTTTCTGTAATTTATAAATCATTTTTGATTTATTTTTAAATCCAGAAAATATTACTGCGTCAGCATGATGATAGCATTATGTCAGCAGGTCGGCTGTGGCTGACCAGGTCAAACCTGACCAGTGGGACCCACTGGTCAATGACCAAGTGTCAGTTAGGGACAGAGACATGTGGCCCGGTCAATGGACACGTGAGCAAGGTCAACACCGACACGTGGGGCCACTGTGATTAACTTAAACTAAACAGGGTTTACTCCGTGGTTAATTAGGATGGTGGGGCTGGTCTGTCAGTGACACAGGGCAAGATTAACGCGGTAATTAGCTTTAGGCTAATGACGCCACGTCACCTCACCGGAGTTGGACGCCGGCGAGCACATCCGACGATGGAAGTTCATCAGAATCGAGCTACGGGCAACCATTCGCCTTGCCGTTTGTTTCTAGGGGTTCCTCGGGTTCGTGCGCATCCATAGGAGCAGGCGAGAGGAGCTGGGATGAGCTGTGGCATCAGCGGTGGTGAGCGAGGCGGCGGCCAGAGTTTGGGCGCACTCGGGAACGAGGCTGCGGTGTGCTAGGGGAGAAGTTGATGGGCTAGGTGGCATCCGCGGGCCACCAGAAGCACGCTGGTGCCACGGGTTCGAGCAAAGGGGCTCGGGTCAGGAGAGCTAGGCGGTCATGGCAGACGGTGGTGCTCGGGCATGTGGGCGAGGGTGCTACGGCATGGGAACGAGCAAAATGAAGGAGGGGAAACGGAGTGGAGCTCACAGCGAGGTCGTCAGCGGTCTCATTGGGCTCGGGGAGGCCTCTGCGGCGGTGAAATCAACGACGGCGTCCAGTGGCCGAGGCGGCGAGGAAGATGACGATGGCAACGCTGGAGGGCCTCCGGCCTTGCTTGGTTCGATGAGGAGGTGCAGCGTGATACGGACTATCTCGGGAGAACGGTGGCGCGTCGTTTCATCGTCCTTGGCCACGCGGGCGAGGCACGGTGGTCGCGGAAGCTCTCGGTGACGCTCAGAGGGGGGGGCTAGAGGGCGAGGGAGAGAGCAGAGAGTGAGGGAAAAGTGAGAGGGGGGGCCTCGGGCGTCTCGAGACGCGGATTAGGACGAAGGAGCGGCCTCCAGCGCGAAGCAAGAGGTGGTCGGCATTGACGCGCGTGCGTCCAGCACGCAGCTGCTTTGGGGCGAGGGGGGGAAGACGACTGGCGACTGGGCTGCATAGTAACAGGCCGCACAGGTGGGCTGGTATCTCTGGCGGGCGTCAAGGTAAGTCCGGGTAAGGTATGTTCATTTCCTTTTCTATTTCTGTTCTTTTGTTTTTTATTTAAATCTTTGCCACTGTTTTAAATCTAAACAATAATTCAAAACCAGTGCCAAACTCCATTGAAATATTTATGTTGCCACAATGGACCTAGCCAAATGCACATAAATTATTTCAGGGTATTTTGAAATATATCCCACATATTATAAATATAATTCCAAATGCAAATATAATAATGATTTAAATTCAATGCCCAAAATACTCCACAAAAATGTTCACTATTTTTGGTTTGGACCCAAGGCCTTGCCAAAATTACCAAACATTGATGGAAGCATTTTGGGTTCATTGAATGCATTTTTTTAAGCTGGACCTATTTGGTTTTCAAAGTGCTAGGGTTTGATCACCCCCATTTCAGGTTTCCAATAAATTTAGACATGATGCATGGATGATTATGCAACTACTTGCAAATAGACTCTAGGGTTGTGACAAATATCCAAAATGCTAACGATGATTCACAAGTCATGACAAAAATGTTTCTTATAAGCATGTCAATTTTTGCGGAGTGAATTGGGAGTGCAAATGCACACCAAAAAGGGAAGATAGATTTTGTAAGAAGCATAAATATTTAGAAACAAAAAAGTTGCAAGAGAGGCTAGATGATTGTGCTGAAAGATTTAATTTTTTTTGCCATCCTTGTGAACTTTGCAATGAACGTGGTCATTTAAATCTCCAATGCAAATTGTTTCATGATCAAATCGTGTCCAAAAATTGTGATAACTTGATTGCCCTTTAGCATCATAAAGATCTTAGTCTTATTTTGGGATATGAAGAAATGAGACGTATAAGTGAGGGTATTCCAAAATTTAATCTAGAGAGATTTCTTGATTTTGATCTAGAGGAAATTATATGTTTTGTGCAGTAAATTGCATTGAGAATCCTTATATTGCCAACTATCTATAGACAAGAAAACAAATAGAATATTAAGAGAGTACTAATGAAAGGGAAAATATTTCCCAATACCCTCCTAGTGTTTTTTATGACGAATCAGGTAATGAGGAGGAGCTTCCTATTCAATCAATCTCTTCAACAAGAAGCTTGAAAAAATTAATTAAACCTACACATGGTGTGGTGAAGAAGAAGAAGAAAAGAATAAAGAATAGAGGTAAAAATGTATCTCTCCGAAATAATGTTGCTCCTATTATGTTGTGCCTCATGAAAATGAATCAAAAATAACTATGGAAGATGATGCACTTGATGATGATATTGCTTCTATGTCTTATGGAACAATGCTCGAGAGCACTATTGATGATGATTTTGTTATGCCTATTGCTTGTTGTGATGATTATGATTGGGAAGATGATGATACTCCTTACAATCTTGGAAATATTTTTGGCACCAACTTGGGAAATTAGGATGATAGCAATTGTTATACCGTTGGTGCTATTCATACTATTAACGATGAGAGTGATTATGCGTATGATATGCCAAGCCACAAGCTTGGGGATGCTATGTTTGATAAGAATGACGTGTTTGAGAATTTATTTGCTGCAATTAATGTTTATCCCAAGCTTGGGGATGCTATGTTTAATGAAGATGATCATTTTAGCCCCCTACTTTGAACGATCAAATTTGCTATGATGATTGCATGCCTCCTATCTATGATGAGAACATAGTTGCTACTTATGATGATTATTGTGATGATACTTATGTTATAAAAGTAGTGATGATTATATTTATAAAACTTGTCATAGTTATGATTATCCTTTTTCTGAACATTACTCTTTTAATGTGGAAACAATTTATAGTATTCGAGTTTCATATGATACTCCCACTATTGTGAATGAGAATAAAATTGCTTATATGGAGAGTAATAAATTTTCTATGCTTTTGGATCATGAAAAGAATGCTTTATGTGATGGTTATATTGATGAATCTATTCATGATGCTACTGAAGATTACTATGAGAGAGGAACTTATGATTCATGATGCTCTTGATATGTTTCAATCCTTATCTTTTATGCGAGCATCATTGAACTCATCATGCCTAGCTTAAAAGGCATTAAAGAAAAGCGCTTGTTGGGAGACAACCCAACACTTCTAACTACTATTTTTGTGTGTTCACATGATTAAGCTACTGTAGTAATCATGTTTTATTGCTTTTGTTTCAATAAAGTGCCAAGTAAAGCTTTTGGGATAGTGTGGATGATAGTTGACTTGAATCTATGCAAAAACAGAAACTTTCACGCTCAGTCCAGGAATTTTGAAAATTCACTGGAACGTGATTTTGATCTGAAAGTTTTACAGGTGATAGATATACAAATTCCCTATGTTTTCATAATTTTTCAGAATTTTTGGAGTAGCATAAGTATGGTTGGAGTATAGATTACTACAGACTGTTCTGTTTTTTACAGATTCTGTTTTCAATGCATAGTTTACTTGTTTTCTAGTTTCTATGGCTTATATTGCTCAATATGAATTATGGAAATGATATGATACAATAGGCATTGTGTGGAAACAATTATGAATCTTGTCTTTGACAGTATCAAAGTGAAATGGTTTGCTCTTTATCATACTACCCTATCTCACGAAGTTCCGTTACGTTTTGTGTGATTGAAGTTTTCAAGTTTTGGGTGAGATGTCGATATAAGGAGAATAAGGAGTGACAAGACCTTAAGCTTGGGGATGCCCAAGTCACACCAAGGTAATATTCAAGGAATATCCAAGCAACTAAGCTTGGGGATGCCCCGGAAGGCATCCCCTCTTTCGTCTCCAACATTATCGGTAACCTCACTTGGAGCTATATTTTCATTCGTCACATGATATGTGTTTTACTTGGAGCATCGATTTATGTTGCTAGAATTTGCTTGCTATTATTTAGAACAATGTCTTGCATCTTTATTTTCAATAAAAAATGTCCAGGATAGCCTTTACCATGCTTATTTTGCAAGTATACATGTTGCTGTTTCAAAACAGAAAGTTTATCGCTGTTGCAAAAATTCCATAGAAAATCCAGATTGTGATAAAATGTTGAAACTTTTTGAATAATAAGCTATGATAAATTTTCTACAGTGTGGTAAATGTTTAAAATTTTTGGAGTTAGGGAAGTATGATGAATCTTGCATTCTTTACAGACTGTACTGTTTTGGCAGATTGTTGTTATGTTTGCATTGTTGGCATATGTTTGCTTGTTTAATGATTCTATTTGAGGATAGGAGTATTAAATATGCAGAGGCATTTAGTATGAAATGTTGAATAATAATTTTAGTGTTTTTATACAGTAGAGAATGATAAGGTTTTTGCATTGATTTATACTAACTTATCTCACGAGTTCTTGTCGAGTTTTGTGTGGATGAAGTTTTTGAGATTTAGGAAAACCGTGATATGAGAGGAATAAAGAAGACACAATAGATCAAGCTTGGGGATGCCCAAGGTATCCCAAGTTAATGTTCCAATAAGTCTCAAGCATCTAAGCTTGGGGATGCCCCGGTAGGCATCCCACCTTTCTTCTTCGACGATTACCGGTTAGTGTCGGTTGAGCCTAAGTTTTTGCTTCTTCACATGATGTGTGCTATTCTTGGAATGCCATTTTATTTTGTTTTTGCTTTCTGTTTTAATAAAATACTTAGATCTGAATATATTTTTTTGAGTAAGAGAGAGCCCTCAAATAGCTACCTATTTACTTAACTACTCGCTTGATCTTCACTTATATTTTTTTGGAGTAGCTTGTCTTTTGCTCTCTTGCTTCACTTAGATTTCTTTGAGAGTTAGAAAATATTCAAGAAATTCTCTCTTGCTTCACTTAAATTAATTTGAGATAAAGAAATATTATGCTCATGATCTTCACTTAAATTTGTTTGAGCTTATCAAAAGCAACACATGAGAATTAGTTCCAAGGTGATAGATATCCAAGAAGGATATAATAAAAACTTTCATGAAGATCATTGGACAAAATAAACTTGATTCCTTGTAATAGTTTTGAGATATGATGATGTGATATGTGAGTCATGTTGATGTGTAATTATGCTTTAGTAAGAATACTGGTGTTAAGGTTTGTGATTCCCTATGCAAACACGAAAGTCAATAGTTATGCCATGAAATTACATCCTACTTGTGGTGCATTATTCGGTGTTAATTATGCTCAATGCTCGCTTATGAGATTATTCGTTTCTTGGTTGGTCGCTTCTCAATCTTTTGCCAGCCTTCATTTTGCACTAAGTATTATCATTACTTGTGCATCCAAAATCCTTTAAACCAGTTTTGCCACATGAGTCCATTATACCTACCTATATGCGGTATTCTTTTGCCGTTCTAAGCAAATTTGTATGTGCCATCTCTAATTTTCAAAATAAATTTCTCTTTTGTGTGCTTGTACGGCTCGCGAGGTGGTGAGGGGTGGCCGATATTTTCCATGCTAGATGTATTATTCTCACGATGAGTGTTTATTCACTTGTCATTGCACGAGAGTAAGGAAAAGGTATTAGGGATGCCCAGTCCCGAAATGAAAAATGAATTTACTTTATGTTGTCAAATAATAAATTCCTTGGGAAGTGTTGATATGGAGGGTACCTGTGGATACGGTTAGCCATGGAAAGTGAAAGTATGGTGGAAAAAGGAATAAATTTTATTTTCTGTTTGGGAATAGCCTATGATATATCAAACATGGAAAGTGTTGGGAGCTCTAAGTCATTTTCGTTGGTAGGAAAAGTATGCCTCTCAAAATGTTTTTATCTCTTAATTTTCGCTTTGAGCTCTGGCACCTCTACAAATCCCTACTTCCCTCCGTGAAACTCTGTAAACTACAGGTTCACCAACATGATCAATGGGGATCTATTCCTCAAGCATGATGTGATCCATATTAACATCTGCTGGGCTTGGATCAGTAGCTTTTCTGACAGTGATGTTCAATACCTTCTTATCAACAAATAAGTCAAGCATTTCCTCTAATGCCTCCTCACTATCCAGGGCCTCCACCCCCTCCAGCCCCTTTCCCTCTTCGTTTACATAAGTTAGAAAGGCATCCATTCCATAGCCCTCCAACTCAACCAATGCTAATATGGTCAGATAACTGATATCTGAAGAAACTGAATACTTTCTCTACATATTATCTGTTCCTTGAAAATGTAGCCTCATGTCCCAAGTCTCATCATCTAAGCTGTAGGATTAAATTGACAAACAATTATTTTTTAAGTCACTGAAACTTAAAGCAATGACCAAATGCACTGAACATTACTGAACTTTCTTCTAATTACAGTGAATGCACTGACCAAATGCACTTTCTTCTACAATGACATGATCAATAAAATACAGTACCATGCCAAGAACAAACAAGTACTAACCCTAGTTCTAATTTAAACTAAACGTATGAAGGGCCAAGAAATTTCTTACCTCACTCCACCAAAGGACGCCGCCCATCTGTGTCCGCCATCTGGATCCGCGTGGATGCACTTCACCACTGCCCTAGCTGCGCGGACTGCCGGATCTGAGCTCGCCGGATCTACCTGAGCCGCGGGCGGTGATGGCTGCTGCGACCGCTGCGCCGGGAAGCTCGAGCTGCCTAGCCATTTGTCCACCTCTGAATGTCCACCGCCCTCCTGGACGGTGACGCCTTGGCTCAATAGCTCGCCGCTGACGGCATTTGGCTGTGCCCCCGTCATTGCCCGCCTAGGTCACTGCGGGGGAGAGGAGGGGGAGAGGACGGGAAGACTAAGAGAGAGTGTGGCCCGACTGCCTACTTTGGTTCCGACCGGACCGGCTGGGCTAACGGCCGTTAACTGCTGCGCCGTCCACGCGTTGTGCCACGTGGGCTGACAGTTGGGCCCAGCACATCAGGAAAACGGTTAAATCGTTAGTCACTGTGGGTTTGGGTTTTTTGAAACAGCCGACCGCTCGTTTGGTAGTTTTCTGAGAAAAATTTAAAAAGTGATAGTTTTTTGGAACCCTAGCCTTTAAACTAGAAGTTTTATGCTATTTACTCTACAAGATCCAAGTCGGACATGCGTTGCTATACAAGAAATATCAACAAATTGTGTTAGGGCGTTCTCGGAAGGCCACTGATGGGCGTCGGTCG